>VURO01014892.1:6714-22274 GCA_015108175.1 Pelvicachromis taeniatus
ATATGACATTTGTTTATAAGTTGCCCAATGCTACAAACCGTGAAGACGTTACAATAAGAGGCCCCTATTTATTAAACGCGAACATTTAAACAAACCGGGTAAAAGAGCAGGCATGTTTACTGACAGTCCGTATGATTTCGTGGGTGTCACAACAGATGCAGCTGCATATGTTATTAAATGAAATTTCAGCGACTTCCTAAATTCCGGAAAGTCTCGTTATTTGATTGGTCCCTTTGTATGAGTGGGTGGGACTTCTGGCTGCAGCTACCGTACAATTGTCCAACCGCCAGCGTGCATCGCTACCCAGGCCGCAAAGTGTGACGCTTCAGAAAGGTGCGTTTATCTGGAGTGTTCGCAGCAGTAGTTTTTAAACTTCATAGCGGCTTTCTCAAGCGGAGTACAAGGTTTTGGCAGCTCTAAGTATAATGGTGAGTGGTGGCCGTCGCATGTCCACAGTTTGAATAGAGTTTTTAGCTATTTATTGATTTAGTTTTTTCTAATTTTTGCTGCGTTTCATGCGAAGTGTGTGGCAGCTGGTTAGCACGTGAAGCTAAAACTGGTAGTATCCAAGCGTGCGACTTCCTAGCTGGAGCTGTCAGCGGTGGTTAGCTGGCATTCAGAGGCTCTGGTATAGAAGTGATGCTGGTGAACAGCTCAGGGCTAAGCTTGAAAAGCTACTAGTTAGCTGCGGTTAGCTCACATAAAACGTTATTTTCCAAATGTCTGCTACATTTGCGGTTGTTTCCTCATACATGTTTACCTTTAAATTTTTACAACTGGTGAGAGTAAAGACTATAGTCTGAAGCAGGGGTCACCAACCTTTTTGAAAGTGAGCTACTGATTAATGAGAAGGGCTACCAGTTTGACACACACTTCTGAAATAACAAATTTCCTCAATTTAACTTTAATTCTATGTTATCATTAATAATTGATATTCAATGTAAAGACACTGATTATGGCACCTGTTTCCGTGGATAATTTTTTTTTAATATATATATTATCTCTAACAAATTGACACCGATGCAATTGTGATTTTAAAAAAAAAAAAATAGCAACAAAAAAGAAAAATAGATGCAGCTTACTGGTAAGTTGTTATAGTGAGCTATTTTTAGAACAGGCACACGGCCTACTCATGTAGTCCTTGCGGGCAACCTGGTGCCCGAGGGCACCATGTTGGTGACCCCTGGTCTAGAGAGATGGATGCTAAAACGGCTGCATGGGTTGCTAAATGTTTAAAAGAATGAAGGTAACTGCAACATCCCTCTGTGCTTCCAGGTGTCCAAGTGAAGCCTAATGTGCCAGATGATACACCGGTATGATTGGCAGGAGAGATCGTGGCATCTGATTAGGCTGGCCCTGCAGAGGAGATCCAGAGTGGAGATGCAGTGCAGTAATCGAGAGCTGGTGGTATTCTTTATAAGCTATAAACTGTCTCAGAAGAACCACCCAACTTCCCTTCTGAGGCCAAACAATGGGGGCCAAAGGACTGATCAAAACCTGGCCAACTCTCTGCCTGCATACAATGGCATGGAGGCTTTAAAATCAGCTCTTCTAAACTCAGGGGAGCAATTTAGTTTTCTCTTCCAACAGTCATTTAGGGACGTTGCTTCACACCTCAGCATCACGCCAGAAACAGCCCAGCAATGCTTTGAGAGTGTGATGGAGGAGTTGTTCAGGGATGGAATCAACTGGGGGCGTATAATTGGTCTGTTTGTCTTTGGCTCTGCAATGTGTCTGGACTGCATTGACAGCAATATGAGTGAGCTGGTACCCGACATTGCAGACTGGATGACTGCGTATCTAGATGATCACATTAGTCTGTGGATCCAACGACATGGAGGATGGGTAAGTCAGCAGGGGATAAAGTTGACATGAGCTGTGCTACTTTTGTGCTTTAAAAGGGGGGAAAAGTAGTTTAAAACGCTGTTCAATCCTCTTTTCCAGGACCGCTTTACAGAGATTTTTGGGAAAGGGATGTCTACAAGGAGCTCTGGGGAGTCTCTGAAGAGATGGCTGTTTGTTGGAGTGGCATTGGTAACAGGGCTTCTGGTTGGCATGCTCATGACTGATTAACAGTGAAGGTGCTGCATCTCTGCTGTCACTGAACACCCTGTGGAATGCTAAACCCAGGGGGGGAAGTGGTTAATGTTTACATGGAAGCCCAGACCACATGTGCAGCGACCATAGTGGGTGGGCAAAGGCATTCTGTCAGAGGATTCCTAATGTGTAACTTGGTGAGCTGTTGCAAACCACCTGCTCACCGTTCTTTGACCAATGTGTTTTTGTTTTTATTTTTTTAAACGCACAACAGTTTCAGTAGCTGATGTGCCCACTCAGAGGGCAAATTCTTTAAATCAACCTAATAAAAATGCATTGAAAGTGATTCAGCTGGTCTTTTTTTTTTTTTTCTCTCCCCTGTGTTATTCAGGGAACAACATGTATGATGTACAAGCTGACTGTATTCAGCGTCTTTTGCCTCTTCCTGTAAGGGATCAGATTGGATCATCTGTTACCCTTTTGCCCTGCTCCTAGCACCGTCTTGTCACATCGACCACATGCAAGTCCCCTTCACTACATTTGTGGTCTGCCTCTTTTCCTCCTGCCTGGCAGCTCTATATTAACCATACTATGTCCACCATCCCCACCCCGCATATGTCCAAACCCTCTCAGCCTTGTCTCTCTTAACTTTGTCTTCAAATCGAGCTGTCACTGTGACGTTAACTTCTTCAGCTCTGACACCTCAAACCTCCAGCTTGTTCTCCGTTCTTTTGTAAGTGTCGCCATCTATAAACCATACATCATAGCAGTGTCTTGTAAACCTTCCCTTTCACTTGTGCTGCTATTCTTCTGCCACAAATCAAATGAAGTGATTCCATATGAAGTATCTTCAAAGCTGGAATAAAATGAGACGCATTCTTTTATACAATGTGCAAATCTTCTTGAGAATATATAATCCACACATTGTCTCTGTCACCATATCAACATGTACACAAAGCTATGCCAAGGTGTGTTCTACATGCGAGGGAGCCATTCTGGTAATTCTTCTGGGCAGTTATTGAGTCAGTGGGTGCTCCACACCACCTTTGCATGGAATAAAAATAGGGCAACAAGAATAAATAACAGACAATATACAAAACAGGAGGAAGGCACACAATAAAAAGACACGATAGAGGACAGGTTGCAAAGTGCTTGGAAGTAGTGCAATGGGCTTGGTCTGAGTATAGAATCCATGTGTGAGTGGCCTGAATGATGAGTGTTAATCAGACAACCCTCAGATGGGTGGGTGGAAGTGCTTAACAGTCCGAATGGCCCAGGGGGAAGGAGGTCTTTGTGTCCTAGTTTGAAGTGTAAAGATGTGTACAGGGTTTTTACCACAGCCTCGTTTAACAGCAGTGTTGCACTTTCTCCACATGGGGGTGCTACTGTACCACAAATTCAAAAAGCGCGCTTCTTACTAGCTGTGCTACTCTGCTTTCAGGTACAAGTCATTTCAGACATGCTGTTCCATCACACTGTTCTCCTTTTCTATTTTTCCCACGAGAAAGTCAAATTGGACACAGACAACATGTGAATTCTCCCAGTAATGGGTTTAATCTGTCTGATCACACGCCACAACAAGTGATTAAATCACCCACTTTCCACACTTGAACAGCTTTTCACTAGAATATTCTGCGAGCTTGGGATGATATAATGATAGTACGAATGGGAAAGGAGACAAACTGAAGCAGCGGGAGAGAGAAGGCTCTAACGGATGGCCTTGTGAGTGAACTGGAGAAAGCCTGTGGTTGCTAATCTATCCCTGTCATTTGTTGCCATTTCCCCAGAGCAGAGCTGACAGCTGCAGCAGATAAACAGCAGATACAGACAGTTGAGGAAAAGAGTATAAATTATGGATGTGCTTGCCAAATCATCTTATTCCTTTAAAAAGAAAAAAAAAATAGTGCCGCCCCCCCCACACACACACACACCCCACACCCAACAGTTGTCTCAGGTTTGTTTTTACTCATGATAACTCCTGCAGAGGTGAGCACTGGGGATTGGTCTCTACTTTAGTGTGGTTTAGAGTCAACTTTGAGTAGATGCTGTAAACGAATTCAAATAGAAACCCACCCTCATCTCGCTTTGTAATTTCACAGGGCACTATCACTAATTATTCCTAATTATTATAATTATTAATCAAGGTCTTTGGGGAATCAGTTGGGGTTATGTGTTGTAACGTTGGCTGGCCAGCTCCTAGCTGCACCAGGAGGAAACATTTTTAATATTGTTTTTTCTCTTGTCGGAGTTGATAAGCAAGTTGAGCAGCAAAACAAAACAAAACGCTTATATTCATAAATTCTGTCAAAAACTTGGTTTGTCGCCAATACACCCAGTGGTGCGTGTCATGCAGCGTTATGAGTAGGTGACTTGCCCAGATGTTCACAGAGCCGTACTCGCTGAGGTGAAACCAAGTGCATGAAAGAAAATCTTATTTCTCCTCGAGGTCTGCACCGAAAGTGTGCACGAATCAGTGGGCGACGTGGGTGATAATTTATAGATTTGTCTTGAGGGAAGCGTTCTGTGAGCGTGCCCACAGATTATGAAACATGACAGGATTCACTTGGCCCAAACATGACACACTGGTTTTGTAACCAAACTGTTCTCCTACAACCCAGCGCCCATCCACCTACAACACCCAGTTACCGGCTCTTCAGATGATTCGAGTGATATGTGTGTTTGTCTTTGACACCTAAAGAGACACTGAGGCCCTCAATGACTAACTGACAGGGAGTGTGTGAGTGGCGGTGCCAGCAGCAGGTGGATGGTTTGGGGTCTGTGGCCTCAGTGATAACTTATCAGCCACCCCCCAGTACTGAGCGAGCAACCCCAGCCCTGCTGCTCAGCATAACAAAGTACACAGACACATATACGCTGGTATTAGGCGTTGCTTACATAAGCTGTTATGGCAAGAATCTGTTAAGACCCTGAATTCAAGGTGTTTCTTTGCACAGAACAATACGCATCTTGTGTTTTGTAGTAAATTTGTGCCTGAGAGCTTTGCCTGTGTGTACTAATTTAACCCTACTAGGGTAATATCACAGGGTAACGTGTCCATTATCAAACCCTGTTTGTTTGTTTGTTGTTGGGTTTTTTTCAGCCATATTTCTCTAAAAAAAAGAAAAAATCAAATCAGCTCCACATGTCTGAATATTAAATGCCAAATTATCAACATTAAAAAATTCTTTAAGCCTGTTTTGAGTAAATGCATGTACCCTTGTACTTAAAAAATAATTTTAGGCAATTATGTTTTAGTTTATCTGGATTTCTTTTTTTTAATTTTCCTGCTTCTCCACATGCTGTAGTGCAAAGGTCCGAAACTACAGAGAGGTAAGCCAAGGAAGGCTGAGGAGTGCGCCTAGATTGTGAGGTGCTTTGTGTTTGCATTCAGTTCCTTAACACAATCACAGATATTCTTACCAGCACGTCTTTGAATGCTGGCCCTCTACTTATCATTCAGACTTAGGGGTTTTTCAAAATAAAACATGTCACGCACTGTTAGAGTTTAAAGTGAAAAAGTAAAAGTCAAATTAGCCCTTGTTTCTTAAAATGTTCACAAGTAACTTTTAATTCATTTGTAATGTATTTTACACTTTTGTTGAGCTTTACTTTGTTAAAGTAAATTTAACTGGTAATAGCTGAAGTAAGAGTTTGAATGTTGGTGAGAAAAATGTGTGTGTGTGTGTGTGTGTGTGTGTGTGCAGTTTTTCTTCTACTTCATTAAATTATCTGAACAAAGGCAGAATTCGCCTCACAATCTACGCTCGCTCGGCTTTCTTCGGCCTACATGTTTGGGCAAAAATAAAATACACGCGGAGGGCAGCGACGTCACGAAGCGCATTGTTGTCTTCTAATTACTAAGCACGTTCTCTGTAGTTTGACACCTCTGACATGAAAGCAGAAAACTGTAAAACTGAAACAAAAATCCCCTTCTGCACATTCAAACAGAGATGAGTAATGAAAAGTACAAACATGACCTTCTGCGCCCAGTTGTTCTGTAGCTCGTCTAAATATAAAAGCAGTCGTAAGTGGTGCACTTTAGTTGAATGTTTGTCACTTATGCGGAAAAGACTATTTGCATACCTGCTATGTACTATTACACTGTCAAAGTGGAGAAGTGCCAGCACAAAGACACCATTATACCAGTGCAGGGGAGTACAATAAGCTCACACAGCAGGCCTTGCTGTGGTTAGGTCAGTGAGCTGAGGATTCAAATTACTTAAAACAAAAGCCTTCCTAAGTCAAACAGAATAAGTCACGCATTTTTTTCTTTAGAGTTTTAATATGGTAATATGCAAATACAAAACAGACCCCTGAAGCACGAAACTAAAGTATAGCTTCGCTTTAAGAATAGTAAAAGAGTTGTCACACAGATACGATAAATCAGATTTGTGTTTATATTTACAGCTGGGAAAATTCCCTTATCAGGGTGTTTACATAAGCCAAAACCTGAGTGATTTCATCGGATTTCAAACAAGTGTCCAGTCAGCACAATAACACAACATATGGATAAAACGAAGTGAAAATACACAGAAAACTCCATTCATTGCATGACAGCCAACGACACATATGTACAAATAACTGGCAATACAAGGAAGCGGGCTCGTGTCTCAGTATTCACAGGTCCCCGTCCTGTTATGTCACACTAGTGTGGGCACCATGCCAGAGTTGAGGTGGTGCGTGTACGGTAAACTGGCCGACGGGTGGAGGGGGGACGGTGTAGGGATGAGGTGAGGCGAGTGACTGTAGGCGAGGAGAGTCCCGTGGCCGAGGGAGAAGGGCCCACCGTTGTCGTCCAGAGAGGGCGGCTGGGTCACATCCGTGTACGGCTCCAACAAAGCGGCCTTCTTGCTCTTCTTGTTCTTGTTGGAGACTTTTCTGTTACGCGTTTGAATTCCATCCTTCTTCATGGTGAGAGGCCGGTTGACCTGTAGTGAAAAATGAAAAAGAAAAAAAATATAGAATTTTTTAAGGTTTTTTTTTTTTTTAATATATTTAGCCAGGTGTTTGTGGATTTATCCAAATGACTGACTCACATTATGAAGTTTAAAGTAGAGTCCACAGGCGTTACACACAGGCTCCCCATTGGCGTTGCGTCTCCACAGCGTTGTTGTGCTTGTGTGACAGTTAGCGCAGAGGGTCCCTGCGCGCTTGCTGACAATCTGAAACACAGAAAAGGATATAGTCAAGTTTTTCAAAGTACTCTGGCACCGACCGATTATTTCCTCGATGGTTTACAAAGGAGGCAAAAGGGGCCCCTATCAGCCTGTCATACCAGTCTCTTCTTGGGCCGGATTAGAGGTCTATTTTGGCCGTTCATCTTGTGGTACAGTCCACAGGCATTGCACAGGTAGTGGCCTGTACCATCCCGGCGCCACAGAGGGGTAGCTGTGGCTCCACAGTTAACGCACTCTCTGGCCTCTGTTCAGAGAAATAATGACAGCTTACAGAGTGTAATATATGACGGACGAATGTTTCCGTCTTCATATATAATATTTAATGTGCAAAGATCTCAGTGGCACATTATATAACGGACAAAGTGTTATGCTCAATATAGAACAAAATGTTTTAGTTTCACAAGACTCTCTCTCTGTCTTGATTTTTGGAACTTGCAGACGTTTAGTTGTTGTTGAAGTACAGATGTTCAAATTTCTATTTTGGGAGAGCTACAAGGGTTGAAAGTTTATTCAAATTTCTTGTAAATGTAACCATCTACAGTTCCATGAAATCTGCATCTGCAGAGAAAAATCTGATAATTTCCAAAACAGCCACCAACTGTCAAGGCTAAACTTTCAGGCTCGAACATTTTCATTTTAGAGAATATTGTGCCAAAATGATCCACCCAGGAAAAAGAAAAAGAGGCACTTGTCAATATATCCTCACCTGGAGTGGATATCCTCATCTTGTTGCGGAGTTTAGGGGAGTACGAGGGGTTTATCCAGGCTCCGGGGCTGGAGTAGAGAGCAGCGGAGCTGTAGTCCTGTGGGCCACTCATGTATGAGCTGTAGGGGCTCAGCATATGTGGATGGGGTGATGGAGTGTACACGCTGCCAGCTGCAGGAGTCAGGTTAAGAAAGCTGCTGGCCCCAGACCCCCCGAGTGGGCTCAGCCGCTCTGCCTTCAGGGCCTCCTGAAGTCGGGGACTCTCCCTGCCCTCTCTGCCCGGAGACGAGTATCCGTCTCTGGAAGTGGTGAAAGAGGAGGTCACTCCAGGGGTGTAGAGGGATGTCGGGGTGTGCGAATGCAGTGGCGTCTTGGTGAGAGGGCTGCTGCTCCAGGTGGAGACTGGGGGGTTGTAGGGTGAGCTCAGAGAGTGGCTGGGCAGCCCATCCAGCAGCTGAAGGTTGCTGAGCAGGCTCGGTGAGTTGAACATTGGTCGAACTGTGGAAAGAGGGACAGAAGAAAGAAGAGTCAGATCACGATTTAGAGGGCAAACTAGAGAATGGATTTGTTGGGTGACAGAGGCTTGGAAGCACTGACCCGAGCCATGTCGGTAGGGAGCTGGCGCTCGGCTGTGGCTCGGGGTGGAGAAGAAAGAGGGCAGGCTGGTGTAGTCAGGGTCCTGGCCGGTGAAGAACGTCTCACCCTCTTCTCCCGGAGGCAACAGGCCAGAATCAGAGGAGAAAGCAGCCAGGGGGTCTGAGCCGAGCAGGGATGGAGACACCCAGTGGGACTGCTCTGATGAATCTTCCATGTTGGCAGGTAAAACAGCCTGTGGCGAGTATAGACGTGAGAAATCTAAATTGTTTTTGCTGTCAAACGCACCAGCCCAAGAGGAAAAGATTAAAGCTGTGCACAAGCCTCATTTTACACCAGTCATTTATTATTTATTCATGTACTCTTTGCACTCTAAACCCTTAGACTAATGCATTTGTCTATACAATTAGCACAGTTTGATTCAAATATAAAGACGGGAGCATCGATTGACTTCGTTTTTAGGTGCGTGACTCTCAGTCTTTATGGAGACATGTTGTCAAAATGTCTTGAAAGAGACGCCACCGAAATCCTCGCACGTTCGTGGTTTGCGACTCTCTTAATTCATACGAGAACGACAGAGGCTGTGACTTTGATTGAAGCTGACGCGTTATCACCGAGCTTCTCTCTTCACAGTAACCAGTGCAACTTGAAGTTATCAGGGACAAGATCTCTCGACAGCATGCTTTTTCAAACTTCCTTTTCTAGGATCCTCATTTGACTGCGGCTGAAAGTAAAAACTAAAAATAAACGAGTCTATAAATGTAGCGACGCAGCCAGTGACCAAACGGTTACCAAGTGGCCCTACTACAATAGGTGTGCCAGTTAGAGGAATGCAAAAGACGTGCCCTCAGGGATGACTGGTGGTGCGGACAAACAACACAGCAGCACAAAATGTAACTGTGTTCGTAGGCAGAGTGTTTACAGCAGTCTCTGTCACACTCTCACTTAAAAGTCACACTTTCATCACTACATTTGTGTGATTAATAACTCGTTGTTGTTGGGGGGGTTTTGGGGAGGGAAGATTCAATTTTGAGTCAATTTTTAGAGCTTGAGATGAAGGCCTCTTTCTGAAAACAAAACCGCTGCTTCAAAAATCGAATCTAAAACAAATTCTGCTGCAAAATGACAGCGGCGACATCGCACAGCGTTATGATGGGCATTACAACAGCAGCAGACGAGGCCTCTCCCCTCGCCGTATCTTTAGAGGGAAGAGAAGAGGAAAGAGAAGAGGCTGATACTGCCTGATAAACTCTGAGAAAATCTGATAGACAGCATTATTGTAATGCTAAATATATCCAGCCCCACTGATACTACATGAAACTAATCTCATCTGATTAATAGAAATCTGTTTGATGAGAAATGCAACACGCGCAGCGACACAGCGAGGCGGCACGTTGTGGAAGGCTGATCAAAAGAGACAACACTAAAAAAGAAACAACCCCAGAGGGATAGATTAAATAATTTGAAACTCACACCCAGCTGCTTATATCACAACACAATTTATTACCTCAACTACGATGCCCCTAAACGCCCATTTTGACATCATGCCGAGCTACTTGCGTTAAAATGCGCTGCATGCATATCTACCGTATAAAGCGGTCTGCTTGTTTTTGACCCCCGATATAAATGACTTCAAGCTGAACTCGTGCAGTGGGCGAATTAAATTAAGATTATAATTCATCTCTACCATTACATATACTTGTGGTAACTGTTGAAAATTCAATTGCAAATAATGAATGGAGAACAAAAAGTGTCACTTTCACAGAGAAGGAAACAGATTCTCTGTTGCCCTGATGCAAAGTTCTCGCCTCTCGTATCTCCACAATTCAAAGTCTGCCAAGCAATAAATGGCCTCAGATGATCGTAATTCTCACCAGCGAAAGATTCACATGCACAGTTATTCTCAATCAACAAAATTAACCAGATATTTAAGAAATCAAGCTGGTACAGCAGGTGTTTGGTGTAAAAATATGAGACCAGAAGAGGCAAAGAGCCGACCGGTCACCTACCTGAGTGGACGCCACCGACGAGTGATGGGTGCAGTGAGCTTTTAGAGCCAAAAAATGTATGCAGCCAGGTGGGAGGTGGTGCACAGCTGGACCTCGCTGTAGGCCGATGGCTACAACTAAAAAAGTTCTCCAACTACCAGCAAAGTTTAGGGCTACGACACAGTCCGTGGGAGGGGTTGGGGACAAACTTTTTTTAAAAGACACACCTCTTTGGTCCAGAGAGAAAGAGCTTGCGTGGGGCTTAGATGTTACATATGTACTTTGAGGCATTGAGGTTAAAATCCCATTTAAGTGTGTTATCTATCTACAGATATAAATAATGTAATAAATGTTTGTGGCATCTGGAATGTGTGCAAAAGGCGAATGTGCTTTAAATCTTAGTTCTCCTGCTCTTCCTTTATGGCTGCGTGTGCAGCTTGTGTAGTATTGATAACGTGTTTGTATCTCTGATGATTTCCACAGAGGAAGCACCGTGTATAAAAAGCATATCAGCACCAAAACCAAGGCCAGTATGAAACAACTACACGTAGTCGATAGGAATCATCAGAACCACTGCACATCATATTTTGTGTGTAATAATGTCATTTTTAAAGATCTTGTAATTAAAAGAAATGCATATGGTAGCGCAATATAAAATGGACCGCGATTCCTGCAGTGTGCATGCAGCATGGACACTTTTTTTTTGTCTGTTGATTAAATGTGCATACAGCCCCTGATAAGCCCAGGCCCACATGGAAAAGAGTTTGACAGACATTTGAACAAAGCAAATATAAAATGCAAAGACACAATTTCTTTGTGGTCCAGCAAAGCTTAGAATGGAACACAGTAATGCAAATCGGCAAAGACGCTGCAATCATAGGGGAGAGATATGGTCTGAGCACAGCCTGGCTGCGCACAAACCCGACACTGTCAAAGTCATTTGATAGTCAAAGCAGCTCCCCAACTTTCCTCTCTCTTTGTTCATTTACAGTTTTCAGGGAAATCAGGTGAGAGAAACAGTTGGGAAGAATTGATACCTTTCTTTTTTCTTTTTTTCTTTTTATTAAATTAAACACTGGTGGGGTTTCTTCCGTTTAGGAATGAGGCAGATTAGTTGGAATGCGTCTGCCAAGGCAGCGATGGCTAAAAAAGTGGTATCAGTTAGGCCAGATGCAAATCAATATATAGGTCATGGCAACTGTTGCACAAAAAAATTCTAATTAAGCCCTTTCATTTCCCTAAACTTTCCACACACATTATCACCGGTTGCTTTGAAATTGGTATCCTGGAACAACAGAAATAAACTGTTAAAGTTGTAAAAGTCAGTGAAGTCAATGTCCCGGGGACTCATAAACAGTTGGATATCAGGAAAAACAGAGCTGTAATAAAATGTCCTCCTCATCAGCCCCGTATAACTTCTGATGACACCTATGTCATGTTTTCTTTGTTGTCAGGTGGATAAGTGAGGAAGAAACCGGCTCTGTTTGCACCTGTCAGTGTTTTTTTTGTGTGTGTGCTTTTTTTTTTTGTGGCTACGAGGCGTAAAATACACAAGAAACGTTTGTTTCAAGTTGTCAAAAGGCTGCTGTTGGTTCAATCATAAGACCAAGAGCAAGTAATTATACTAAATAACTAAAATACACACACGAGCAGTGAGTACTGTCTGAGTTATTTATATCAGTCTCACAGCATCGATGGATGCAGCTCTGCTCCTCGTCTACTGTATAAGGCCAATTCAGATTCATCCAGGAACATTTGCACTAACACTGAAAAGGAAATCTAAAAAGTGAGCAATTCCTTTTCATTACTTACCACTAATGTATTGACTCTGTGGCTTCCACAAGGCTGTTGGTAATACTATTTGCAAATATTACTTATTGTTCTGCAATACAATAGAGTGCAAGGTAAAACAGAAAAATTAGATCCAGGATTCTGTTGAACAAAGCTTAGAGTTTGCCTCAGTAAGATGATCCTGGGAGTAAAGTTTGCAGGGAAGGTGAACTGGGTATGCTAATTTGCACAGTGCATGCTGGGTAACCTCCAGCTTTCCATGAATCCTAAAAAGATAGATAGTTAAAAACTGGTGCTGTCAATTTATTGTGTTGACAACTTCGGTTCGTTCTCTCTAGGTTTTCCTTTTTAATGGCAGTAATGCCACAGTTAAAATGTGAACGTGCTCGTGAAACACTGTAGCCTGGGTGAATGGGAGCAGTGGTATCAGAGTGAGATGAGGTCTCTGTGGCAGCGTGGACAGCCGGGCAGGGATGTGTCTGCCGCCACAGTGCGAGCGTGCTGCTCTGCTCTGATAAGAGGTTATCAAGATGAAAGGAGGAGGCCAGGAATTGCAGGCCCGCCGCTTAGTGTCATAAAGCGGTACAGGCATACTGTCAGGGTTACAAGGCCCTACAGCATGCAAGTGGTTGTACTACATAAATCACACAAGGCAAACACACACACGCCGACGCAGTTTTTTCTTCTTCTGTTGACAGTATCTCGACAGAGACAGTTTGAACTAACGCTGCAGTGTCTTGTCGGACAGTTAGGAGGTTGCTCGGGGCCTTTGTAGCTGCATGACAGATGACATTGTGTGTCAACAGTGGAGTATGAGGACAACTTTCAAATTCCCAAGAAACAGGCTTCTGTGAAGGCGGTGGTCTTATCTCTGCAATGCAGGACTGCAGCACCACTGCTATACCCAGGAGGATAGCGCGCTCTCACTCTCTCTCTCTCTCTCTCTCTCTCTCGCTCTCTTTCTCTCTCACACACACACACCCACAAAAATGATCATAGTCTGTTCGTGAGGACATTTATTAACATGATGGTTTCTCTAGATCCTCACTCCAGACTAAACCAAGTGAAAAGCCTAAAGCTGTTTCTGACCAAAACCCATAAAACTGAATCTTAACACTCACACACCTTCCCTTTTTTTTTTCACACCCCTTCACAAAGGTGTGAAGATAAAGGAGGAGGGGATGGGGTCACATCCAGAAGGTCCTCACTCTGTGGTTGTACACAGGCCTTTCATTGTAGCTTAAATAACTTTTCAGCAGCTTTCTCGGCTCCCATACAAGCGTGGATTTTGTGCAGCAGCACAGCGTTATGAGTGTGTCTCTGTCCATTGTCTAATAAACTTAGGCGGGCACTCATGAGTGCCACTCACAGAGATATGGTAGTTTTTCTGCTGCTGTTTTTGTGCAATCTCAGTGCTCTGCTGCACCTCTGACAGTCTCTACAGGATATAGTTATGAAGGAATCTCAGCACTGTGTCACACAGTTGAGTTTTTCTTTTCTGTGTCCGTGTGTTTCAGTAGTAAGTACTACTTATTATTCTTTATATTTTATATAGGCCTTTATGTTAACCCCTTGAGAACCAGTTTTCAGTTTAGGTCATACATTAGGATAAATACGTAACTTTGATACTGGACAACGAAAAATTGAACTCTCACCTGCCATTACTCTACAACCCAGTTTCTAAAAGCAGATTTCAAGTAAAAACAGAGTGATAGTATTGGTTTGAGAATACACAAAAGACAACATGTTAGAGTTGAAACTGATCAATTTTATTGAGTTATACAAAAATACAGGCTGACTGGGAAGATCGAGATTAGAAATGAGTACATCAGAGGGACGGCTCAGCTGGAGATAAAGTTCAGGAGGAATGCTTGAAATGGTCAAAGTATGAGGAAGATGGAGCTGACAAGCAGGTTGCTAGGGATAGGGTGAGATGGAGGCAGATGATCTGCTGTGGTGTCCCCTGAAGGCTGCAGGTGGAAGAGCTGAGGAGGCAAGTGATGTATTTAAAGCGAATGTTGCTCATTCTTGCCTGATAAAGGATTTCGAGGGCTTCAGCTGCTCGACTCCTTCTGTCATGATTTTACTTCGTAGTGCACCAGATGTTTTCAGTGGGTAGATGACGGATCCTGAGTGACTGCATGGGCTCACTGGAAACAATCAAGGCCTTCCCAAGAGGCAGTTTATACATCCAGTGTGCATTGATGTGCCCCATACTATCACGGGCGCTGCCTTTAACAGTGCTCTGATAATAAGCCAAATCATTCCTCTGCTCTCCAGCAGCAAGGACACAAAGTCCATGATTTTCAAACACAATAGCAGCTAAGAGAGACCGAATAGTTTACACTTTGTCAGTCCAGAGAAGGGCTCAGAGTTTCTGGATCATGTTCATGTATGCCTTTTTTTAATGGTGTATGGTGGAATTTCACCTCACATTTGTGGATGCAGCAAAAAAAAAAATGTGTTTACTGACTGTGATTTTATGAATATTACCAAGATGGGATTTCCACGTCAGGATCAGGTGTGTCTTTTTAAGATCAGTATTGTTTTCTGTTCTTCTTCACACAGAGATTTTCTGAATCGTTAATGATGCCGTTTAGATGACAAAATCCCCTCATTCTTGGCAATTTTATTTCAAGAACCATTTATTTTAAAGTGAAAGACCCAGCGATGACACTAACTGTGTACTGTGTTTTTAATTATTTCACCTCATTAACCTCATTAATCATGAGATTTTCTGTTGGGTCTTGTCATTGAATTCAACATATTGTTAAAATGATTGTATATTTTGCATTTTGTTTTTGAAAATACTGTGGACTCGATGAATCTCTCTCTCTCTCTCTCTCTCTCTCTCTCTCTCTCTCTCTCTTATATATATATATATATATATATAAGATATATATATATACTCCCAAGAAATATACTCCAAGAAAAGGAAACCCTAGAACATCAAAGTATCCGAAGTTTTTAAACCATTTAACCTTTCTGATATGTCTCTTTCTTCTTTTAGCCTTTATGTGCTTAAAATACTTGGGACATTGTAACCTTCATTGATAACTGTAACCTCACAATCAGTTAAAAACACTGAACTGGTCATAGATTAAAAGGAATCATACCTCATGGCTCTAAGTATATCTGTCCAAGAAGAAAAATAAACCTCCTGAGGTTTATACTGCCCTCTAGTGGGGAATAAAGAAAGGGTTGGGTTTTTTTTTTAAACAGAGCATGTCATTTTTTATTTTTTTTTTCCCCAAAATGTGTTTAGTG
>VURO01014892.1:22296-50122 GCA_015108175.1 Pelvicachromis taeniatus
AAATAAAATTTAATTAAAAAAAAAAAAAAAAAAAAACAAGGGCAGCTTTCCAAATGTTTAATGAATGTTGAATGTGAAGTTTTATTAGTAAAGCTAAACAGTGATCAAAACAGTGATCCGTTGCGGTGCCTATAGGCTACCTTAGGGCTGATCCAGTTTGGAGTCACTGATAGACCCACTCAGGTGATTTTTAGTGGAAAATATTTTGAGGTTCAGTTGCTTTAAAATGTTTCAGATCATTCAGTGAATGAATCTGTGAACACTCAGCCTCGTGTTCACTCAAATATTCACATAATATCCAAGATCCAGCTGTGACAGACATCTTTCCAACACCATCACCATATGGTGTTGGAAAGATGTGTCTAAAGTTTTACACAGATGAGTTTGACTGAAACGGTCATTGCTGCAGTAAATGTTTCAGAAAAACTGACTGACAGCCTGACAGCTACAGAGCCACAGAGACGGAGACTGGATTTTACACTGGGTTGATTTGAAATGTGCAACGTCATGGCTGTCTCCCTTCCGAGTGAAGGCCTTATAATGTTAAGTACAAAAATAGAACAAATTAACGTCTCACTGGGATTTTACTGCTTGTAAAAACGTCAACTTCTGCCGATTAGTTTACTCCCCTGCACCTTAACAGCGACTTTATAAATGAAGAAATGATTGGAGGTGTCAGCCAGGTGGTTCAGGTGCAGCAGGAGGGGAGGAGTCCGAGAGAAACGTGCTAGCGAGCAGGTTGCGTGACCCCAGTTACTGACTCAGAGTTGAAGTTTCTAGAACAGAAGAGTCGGAGTTTCCTCAGCTCAGAGTTAACAAACTCAGAGTTGTTCCTGGAATAGAGCCGTGCTGCTGAGTCTTTGGACCTTTCATTATGATAGGAACGAAGAGAACACGGCCGTGTGCCAATCAGCTGTCGTAATGTGGTGCCTTCAAAGCACGGCCACTTAATTGGAATTTTGGACACAACAATGACACGCCGGTCATGAGATTTATTTATTTCTAATTTGGAACTTAATACTTTGAAAAGCAACATATAATATATTTGGAACATTTTTCTGCAACTTGCCAAGTTAAAATAATGCTAATATCAATGTCTAAGATTTTACTTTCTAAATCTGGCTGAAGGCGTGTGACCCGTCCAATCATTGAAGATGAATATTTGTAGGGACCCGTGAAGGCATCAGCAGCTGACGTTCCCGTGGATTCATACCGGCTGGGTCAAACAATCAGACATGGATCTGAGTGACAAAAAGGGTCCAGTTTCACTGAAAATAATCCTCATAGGAAACTCTGGGTGAGTTAAATGGGCATTTAAAGGTTCTCATTATTTACTCAGCTCCATCGATACTTGTTTCACTTTCATTTACTCCGGCTTTCTTTCTGTTTATAGATTAAGACATAATTCCAAATTGATATTCTCAAAGGTGTGAAAGTGTGGGCGTGTATTTAACGGCGCAGTGCAATGCAAGAAGAATAATATGGCTGCCTCTGGTAAAAGAGCGACTTCCACTAAACATGTGAGTGTTTACTTAGGGTGGGAAAATCCTCCGTCATGAACAGATACGTGAATCACCGCTTCACCAACATGTACCGGGCCACTGTGGGGACTGATTTCCTCTCCAAAACAGTCAACATAGATAAGGACACAGTCACGCTGCAGGTAATTCATCTGTGCAGTTGGCAGTGAAACAAGCCCACACACACACACACACACACACACACACACACACACACACACACACACACACACACACACACACACAGGAACAAGACATTCATGTCATACAGGATGATTAATCCCCATGTTTTCCCATTGTATGTATGTCAGATCTGGGACACAGCAGGCACAGAGAGGTTCCAGTCTCTGGGTACACCTCTGTACAGGGGAGCTCACTGCTGCATGCTGGTGTTTGATGTCACATCCAAGGCCAGCTTCACTGCTCTGGATGGGTGGAGGAAGGAGTTTTTGATCCAAGGGGAACCCAAGGATCCTTCTGATTTCCCTTTTATTGTACTGGGCAACAAAACGGATCTGAGTGACCGAGAGGTTAGTCCTCTTCTTTCAGTCAGTATCAGTGAGGCATCTGTCACCTATCACGTGGCTCAGTACAGTTTTATTAAATGCAGATTTGTTGGAACCACCACTGAACTATAACATAATTTTTGTCTGACCTGCTTTTGGGCCTGGTGCTGTAGTGGGAACCTGTGTGAACATTTAGGTTTAGGACCTTTATTGAGCTACTTTGTTATCAAATTGCTTCAATTTTGTGTCTCAATTAATTAAGACTGAGGAGAGCATCATTTTAGTGACATAGTCATAGAATATGCCATACTGTGTGTATGCAGTCACTGGGCACTTTAAAAGGTACGACTTCGCTTACTTTTGCCTTTAGAACTGCTTTAATTCTTCATGGTGTAGACGTCGCAGGTGGTGGGGAAAAAAATTCCTCTGAGATTTTGTTCCACGGCATCACACAGTTTCTGCAGATCCATGATGCAAATCTGCCGTTCGTCTACAGTCACAAGGCCACTCAAGTACAGCAAACTCATTGTTAAGCTCAAGAAGCCACTTTGAGATTTGTGAGCTCTGTGATTCGGCGCCTTATCCTGCTGGAAGCAGCCATCAGAAGATGGTCATTAAGGTATAGACATGGTCAGCAACAGCTCTCAGGTAGGCCGTGGTATCTAAACGATTCTCAGTTGGTACTAAGATGCCCAAAGTGTGCCAATAAAATGTGCCCTCACCATTACACCACCACCAGCCTGAGCTGTTAGTACATGGCAGAATGGAGCCACACTTTTGTTGTTTATGCCAAAAGATTTCTTTTCTTTCTGAAATACTCACACCACTCTGTCTGGCACCAACAACCATGCCACATTAAATGTGTAATGTGAGTGGATACATCTTTTAAACGGCCTAATTTGTCTGTATTTAACATGACAGCATGACACTCTTTCAAAGTCACAGGATAACTGAGTGTTAGATCAAAAGTAAAGTCTCTATTAAGATTTTTGTATTCTTCTGTGTTCTATTTTTGGCATGAACACACAGTAAAGAAAGCGGTGTCTAGGGTAACCAGGTGTCCTACTTTATGTGGAGGCTGCACAGCATGTTTTATCTCTTGTCCCTCAGTCTGACATTTTGATTGGCTCTGGCATCAAAAGTCAACACTGCAGGAAAGAGACTTTCCTTGAGTCCAGCTTTCACCCAGGGCCTGCGAAGAAATATCATTTGAAATGGGTTTGCTTAGTTTGATGTTATGTGAAGACGCAACGTTGCTTCATGCGTTGAGTTAGGTGGCTTTCTTTTTTTTTTTTTTTAATGCTTGAATGATTCATAGATCAGTGTCTATGAAGTACAATGACTGGACTGAGCAGAGGGAAAAACGGTGTAGAAAGAAAACTTTGAAAGACCCTCAAAGTGTGAAGAAGTATTGGTCAAGATCACCAGGAGCAAAATATAAAGAAATCAGGGCTGTATTTGTCCTTTTTATATTCTTAATGCAAAATCTGCATAATCCATGTTTATTAACTTTTACAAATCAGATGTAAACATCTCAGATTGGCTCTCAGCATGACAAAAGTGACCCTTGTTTAGTTTGCCAGGTTCTGGTCACCATAGGCTTTCCAAGCCTACTGCTCTTGAAACTCAGTCTGCCAAGAGGTCCATTCATGTGTTTTATTCCACACATTAGCTGATCTATCATGCGAGTAACATTTGTTTCCTCTCAGGTGTCTGACAAGCTGGCCCGGCAGTGGTGCGAGGAAATGAGAGCAGAGTACTTTGAAGGGAGTGCCAAAGAAGATCTGGATGTAGAGAAGCCGTTCTTGAGAGCGGCTCAGCGTGGCTTTGAGCAGGTGATTCAACTTGTCTTGTGTTTACTCTTAACACACACACACACACGCACAAAAGCCCAATTTTTATGTTTAACATGTTTATTTTTTGATGATAAAAGATACATTACTCCCTACAGTACAAAAAACACACATTGGAAAATACAGGACATTTCCAGATAACCTGCAAACAGCCGAGAGAAACTCGCAACACCTGTGAGTGCTGAGAGGCGCACTCGTCCCAGTGTGGAAGGGGAAAGTTCAGAGACCTCGGCACTGCTGATGAGGACCTATCTAACGAGGGTGCAAAAATAGTGACCCAGCAAAGGTACTGTGGAAGGAAAGGACACAATTGTATACCACATGGAGAGAGGAACAAACTCATTAAATGTTTTTTCTTCTTTTTTTTTCTGAGAACCTTCAGCTTATGGTCTAACTTAAGGCATCACTACTAAAATACACTGCTTTTTTGCATGCATGTCTAGTTTTGTTCAACAGACACACCGACACGCACAAAATTATGAATGCATATGAAGAGAAAGTTTTCATTTCTAGAAAGTAATCGGGAGAAATCACAAACAGAACCCGAGGTACGGGCCAGAGAAAAAACGGCAAACCCGGGTTCTCATCTTCCTGGCTGTTGTTGCCATCACCACTGAATCCACTCTTACAAAGTAGATATACACTCATGTCCAGTCAGAAACCTCCTCCCTGTACAAGTTTTGTATTGTAATGAACCTAGCAGTGATTCAGACTCCTACAGTGAATCAGTTTGACAGAAGCAAATTAGGGAGACTATATATATTTATATATATATATATGTTTCTTTTATAAGCAAAGACACAAAAGGCAATCAGATGACCAACATGTAAAAACAGTTTGTTACAGGTAATTATATAAAAGGCCAAGATGTTTTCTTTTTTTGTTTTTGTCTGGTTTTTTTTTTTTTTTAATTCTTGCTCTATGAACGAACTAATTTACAAGTGAGTACACTCCGGCTATGTAAGCTTTCTTCCCAAGACATCGCCATTCAAAAGACATACGGGTTTTACATGTCACAGTTAGCTCGCACACCATCTGTAGTCTGGAATACAGAGCCATGGAAAGGAACAAAAGATTTATTAAATGGATTCAAATACATCAAATAGGGCTAGGGAAAATAAGTCTACTGATAATTTGCCATTCTAAAACTTAGAGGTGAGGACACCACATTCATGAGCATAAAAAGCGTAGGACAACTGATCGGGATATTAAGAGGGGGGAGGGGGAAGGTAAGAAAAGAGCTGACGTTGGTCTTTTCTGAGCCCTGCCCCCCTCCTCCCCCTTGTGAAATTTCATGTTTGGCAAATGAAGCAACACAAGTATTGAGTAGTAAACAAAGTAAAAACTCTCCTCTCCCTGGGTCCACATCAAAAGTTCCCTTCAGTCCTATAACCTCTGCGGTTACTACTTGGAACAAATACAAAAAGTCTTCCTCACTTTCATTGCCATCTGTTAACAAGAACATACAACCAACTGAAGATTTTTTTTTTTCTCTCTTTTAAATAGAGTGGCAACCTCAGTATTAGCCACAACATCTTCCCATGAACACAAATTATCGGGATGAACAACAGTTAAAAAAAAAAAAAGTATTTCTTTTCTCTTAAAAATGCACACAACATACACATACACACAGGAGGAAAAAAAAAAGCTTAAAAAATACAAAAATAAACTACACAAAAGATCTTCTGCATCATTGCTTGCTAATTTTTTGGGAAGATTTTTTTTTTTTTCTTTTTCATGTGTGCCGCAAGTCTCAGTCCAAGCAAAGTCTGTCATTCGTTCTCTACAAATCTCTTCCTTTTGCCATTCTTCCAACATATTCGCCACCAGTCCTCATCTTGGGGTAAAAAGCGCACAGTGATGACATTACCAGGAGACTGGAGTCCAGTACGATGACTGTACAGACTTGGTTCTCAATGAAGCAAATTAGTTTTGAGCAAAATTAAGAAAAAAAGAAAAAGTGTCCTCCTTCACAGAGGACAAGTGCTTTGTTTCCATACCGATTCTCCCCCCCCCTCTATACTAATGCTTCCACAGCCTTTTTCAACACTGTACATCATTTCATGTAGTCTCTCTCTACATCCCCCCCAGAATTCCCAAAAAAACACTGGAGGAAAGAAAAAAAGGGAAAAGGGTAACATTGCGCTCAGGCTGGCTCCCAGTTTGTGAACGATGTAAATGCTTCTCTATACTGTTCCAACTATTGAAATAAGTCAAAAATAGGTGTTAAAAGGATGGAAGGGGGTGTGACTGAAAAAGATAATGTGCTTCTAGGTTTGTGTTGCTCTAAAAATAGTACGACCAACAGAACGAGGAGAAAGGAGGGTTTTATCTACAGAAACTTCTCTCAGATTGACTTTTGTCTCGGCTTCATGCGGTTGTTCTGCCTCCATTGCCGTCTTGGTCTGAGACATTGGGGAAGTAGATGGAGGATGAGATTAGGATGAGGATGAAGAGGAGTAAGGGTGAAGGTCAGTCTTCCTGATTAAAAAGACAACGAGTAGGGTAAAAATAAAAAAAAGACCAAAAGAAAAGACTGGGAGGGGTCTCCGGGCAACCTCACTGGTCCGTCCTTGCTTTCTTTGGACCAGTAGACTTACTGCAGGAGAACACACAAAACCAGAGTAAGTGCTGGATGCTTAATTCATCGATGACATGTTCCTGTGTGCACGACACGAAACATGAATACTGTACTTACGTATCAGGAGAGGTGCCTGGTCTCTTGGGGGCCGGTTTTGCAGAGGAGGCATCTTTGCCCGATTCTACAGGGCATAAAAGTTTAGAGATTCAATCCATCAATAGCAAACTTGGTAACGAAGCATTTTTAATATTTAAGAACAAATTTGTGAACTCACCTTGCAGCCATCGAACTTGTGTGGCAGGACCATAGCCCTTCTCGTTACGGGCGGCAATGCGGAAGATGATAGCTGGCTTGGTGGTGTAGTCGATGTGTGCGTTGGAGAGACTGGATGACTGAACCAAACAAGATGGGTTGGGTCCACAATACACACGCATGAAGGCTAGCTGGGCTGGGGTGGAGGCCTTGGCTTCAGCTGTTTGGTTGCTCTGGATGGCCAGGTACACAGAGTACTCGATGATCTTTCCAGACGTCACCGAGGGTGGCTCCCAGGTTAGGTGGGCACCATCTGGGCTCTGGGGGGGATACAGGGAAAAGATGCTACTCAGTGCCAAAACCATGGCTCATGTGATCATGTATGGCACACCTGTGTGTGAAATCTATAATGCAACAGGGTTTGTTTACCTTGCTGATTTTGATGGCACAAGGTGCTCCCGGAAAGCCTGGTAGACAAGTCTTGAAAGCCGAAATCTCAGAGAAAGCTCCACGACCGCAGGCGTTGATTCCAGCAACACGGAACTTGTAAGCTGTTCCAGGCTGCAGCTCCATTTTCTTCATCTGGCTATAGTCTGGTATAATGCCAGAGTCATCCTACCAAACAAACAATTAGATATAGATAAACTCTTGTAACGCACATTGATATCATTCCGAACAAGAAAAGGCTCCTTGGGACAACTTACATCTCCTTGAGAATCATCTCCTGGCACATAGTAGTGAGTGACAACCATATTTGTCACTTTAACGATCCCAACATCAAACCACTGGTTCTCCTTTTTTACAACAGGCTTCACTGGAGCTGGCTGAGGGGCTTGCTTCTGTATGAGAACAAAAACGGTCAACAAATTTCTCCTTTCCTCTCTTCACCTCAACTGACATAATCAGAAGTGCAGCAGCACCAAGTGGACTCACCTCTCCCTCAATGCCATTGGCGACCTCTGCTAGAGTGGCTGCTGCTTGCAGCTTGGCTGGACTCGCCACAGATACAGAGGGTGCAAATGTACTTGATGGCGCAAGCGCTGTGGAATGTCAAGAGCAATACAAAAATAATCAGTCTGTTGTAACAAACAATAACATCCAAAGTAACTATAACCCCCACCCCCCAAAAAACATAAACATACTCTCAGCTGTGGTGCGTGGTAGGAGAGAAGCCACAGCACTGGTGACTGCAGCGGCCATTTCGTTGTGTCCGTTGCTCTCAACAGACGGGTCATTGAGGCTGTCGGCAGGAGCGAGACCCTCAGTGGGCAAGCTTGTGTCCACCGTGGCCTGCTGAGCTGCGGCCTGTGCCTCCTGCAACTGTTGCTGCTGTTGGACCAGTGCTGCAAGGTCCTGTTGGGTCAGCATGATGGGGATATTGGTGGGTTGCTGGTTTTCTCCAGCAGCATCGCCTTCATCTGTAAGTTATACATTTTTTTTATGAATCGCAAGATCATAGAGAATTCAGGAGTTTCACATCTAGAGGAATGGTTTTACTGACAAGTGTCCTGTTAACTACAGCCAGCCCTTGATCTTAGGCTATGCTATGGTTCAAAATTCGACAGCAAAACCAAGTCTGTGCACAAAAGGCTTTGATTCTACTCACTCATTACGGCTTGCTGAGCTGCCTGGAGGACAGCCTGGATAGCGAGGGCCTGGGCTTCCTCTGTGGCTGCTGCCTGGGCAGCCGCCTCTGCTGCTGCAGTGACAGCCAGCTCCTCGTCCGACAGCCCTGTCACCATTAGTGTGGCTCCCTGGCCTTCAGACATCAGCTCTGAAGGAAGGTTCAAGGCTGTCGCTGCTGCTGCTTCTCCCTGGGGAACACATTAAAGCAGTTTCATCAAAAAAAAAAATGGAAATAAACTGCTCGACTGCAAAGAATTTTCAAAATCAAAGGCCAAGGCTTTCTTTGCCTTTATAGTTTATTTACCTCTGCTTGCGTCTCCATTGCTGCGGTTCCCTCCTCAGCAGGTGCAGCTTCTGCCGATGCTGCCTCATCAGTTTGCATGGGTTCCTCTGTGGAGCTAGCTGCAGTGCTTACTCCCTCAGTGATGGATGAGATCGACTAGAGGGAAACAAAGAAATTATAGGTCACAATACACACAAAACACTCTGGAAATGACTTACTTTTGTCCATATGTAAGAAGAATATTAGGCCACACATATTAATCTGTGAATTTACGTGTTTTCATTCCCACGCCCACAGGTGTCTAAATTCAGGCACCTACCCATACAGTCTGCCTTTACAAACATTTGTGAATGTTTTGACACTCCAACATTCTGCTGACTCAATACCAGCTCTGGCTTTAACATCAGCACAAAAACTGCACTGGGAGCTTCACTACTTCAGTTTCCATGGTCAAGCAGCTGTAAGTGTAATGTCTAGGTGGCCCGGTACTTTTGTCTGTAAAGCATATCAAATTCAAAAATGCAGCCCCAACATGCACTTCTAACACTGGTTTTATCACCATCACTCAGGGAAACTATATGGTTTTTAGAAAAGGATCTTATTTTGACAGGAATGATGTGGTGTTCTTACAGGCACACAGGGTCCAGGGGCTGGTGTGGACTGAGTGACAGTAGTGACAGCTCTGCCCTGGGTGGTGCCAGTAGTTGCTGTGGTGGAGGCCTCTTCTGTGCTGCTGGTACCTTCTGCTCCTTCTTCTGTCTGCTGGGATGCTAATGAGACATAGTAACATAGTTGATTTCTTAAAAAAGTACCTTTACTGCTTAGATACAACACAATCATCAGTCATGTGCGATCTAGAGGTTATTTTAAGAAAAAGTATCAGTATACGCAAACTAACTTGCTGTTAATAACAACAACAACAAAAAATTCAGGTTAAGTGAATAAAGTATGTTTACGTACCAGTGCCTTCACCTGTCTCCATGCTACAAGTGGCAGTTGTGGCTGTGTTGGTGGTCCCCGTCTCGTGGGTTTCGCAGGGTGGGTTAGAGCACACGCTCTGCACTGTGTCTGTCTGGTTTGCATTCATGCTAGATGAAGTTTGTGTGGCGGTGTTGGTGGTGCCCGTCACATGGGTCTCACAGGGCGGGTTGGAGCACACCTGCTGCACTTCTCCCATGTTAGACGTCGCTGTGGTAGCCGTGTTTGTTGTTCCGGTTTCATGAGTCTCACATGGTGGGTTGGAGCACACGCGTAGCGCAGACATGTTTGAAGAAGCGGTTGTGGCTGTGTTGGTGGTTCCGGTCTCATGGGTCTCGCAGGGCGGATTCGAGCAGACCTGTCCTGCACCGATTGTAGCTGAGGAAGTGGTGGCCGTGTTGGTGGTTCCCGTTTCATGGGTTTCACAGGGTGGGTTAGAGCAGACCTGCCCTGCTCCAATTGTTGCAGACGAAGTGGTGGCTGTGTTGGTGGTTCCCGTTTCATGGGTTTCACACGGTGGGTTAGAGCAGACCTGTCCTGCACCAATTGTTGCGGAAGAAGTGGTGGCTGTGTTCGTAGTTCCCGTTTCGTGGGTCTCACAGGGCGGATTAGAGCAGACCAGAGTGACAGTCCCAGAACTCTCTCCAGCGGCACCAGCCTCAGTGGAAGTGGGTTGCTCAGAGGTTGGTGAAGCCAGGATGGATACTGGTAGATCTTGTACTGGCTGAGCCTCAACACCGCTGGGAGTTGTGATCAGAGTCACCTGGGTGGGCTGGTTCTGCTAAAAAGGAAAGATGCGTCTGCTCTAATGCAAATAGTATGTTTCATGGTCTCAAACAGAAGAACTTCATTGACTGGCTGAAAATTTCTGCGGAGCAGCTCTCCACTAGTCTGCGTTTACAAGAAGAGGTCGCAACATCTTCACATTTGGTCTTCTTCATCATGTTGTCACATACTACTTAAAGCTTATAACACATGCTACTGCAAGAGCTTCAAAACCTAATGACTAAAATACAAATGTTAAAAACTGGAGGAACTAGAGCTGCTGGGTCTTACCTGCACTGTCATAGTAGAGGAGGGCAGTGCGGAGGAAGAAGTCAGGCTAGTCTGAGCAGCTGAAACTGTAATGGCAGTTGGGTTGATGACCTGGCTGGACAGGGTAGCAATGGTTCCCAGCGTGGTGATGGGAGTAACGAGAGAGGCAGTGGAACTATCAACTGTGCCTCCCGCCAAGCTAGTAGAAACTGTACCAGTGACTGTGCCGAGAGTGGTGACACCTGGAAGAAGCGTGCATTGAAAAATGAAACCAGAGAAACAAAACTGTTCATGTATTTACATTATAGTTACTTTAGTCTTTTTTTTTTTCTTCATACCTGTAGTCCCCTTGACAACCAGGGTTGTGACAGTCGGCTTAACAGCAGACACAGTCACTGGTGTAACCAGACGAACACCACCCACTGTGCTCATAGGAACAGTGCGTAGAATTGTGCCAGGTTGCCCGGGAGCACCCTTCAAAACCACCTAGAAACAGAAGATTTAGGGTAAACAAGCAGCACAACAGACACAATGTGTACAAAGACTGCTGAGCAAAAAGAGCAATTTTACCTGTGTCAGTCCCTGCTGGCCAGCTGCAGTGGCAAGTTTGGGGACTGCAGTGATGATTTTCCCAGGAGTTCCTGTGGTCATCACCTTTGTGGTAAGGATTGTAATGGGTGTTTTCATACCTGCACTGCTTGTTACACCTGCAAGGAGAAACACAAACATGAATATAATCACTGATCAATCACCAGCCTTAACCTAAGTGTTGATTTACACAGTAAATGCCAAAAAAATTAAACATACCGTTTACTTTCATCTGCTAGAATTCTACAAACATAAATGCTAGTCCTAATTTGTAGCACTGATTTTTGATTTAATCATGCAAACTTGAATGAGAACAGACCTGTAGCTCCAGGCTGGGTCATGATGGCTGACATGGGGATAGTCTTAATAATGGTGGTGCCCTGCTTAGTGGTAGTGGGAGAGACTCCGCTGATGTTGAGGATAGTGGGCTTGTTTCCTGTGCCTCCAGCCTGGGAGGTGGTGATGATGGTTGTAGGTTTGCCATCTGCAGAGGTCACCAGCTTCAGGATTGTGCCAGCTGGGAGCGGACCCTTTGTCTGGAAAGAAAGGTGCATGTTATGCAAAATGTTTGCGGAAAGACATGTGGTGCCTGTCTCAGGAGTTTTAAGCTACCTCCTGTGTTTTCCTGCACTCATGCAGATAGCTGACCTGTATGATCTGTGTGAGAGGGTTAGAGGAAGCCTGGCCTGTGACAGCTGATGTCTGCACTGGCTTGGTTTGTACCACAGACATCATCTTGCCAAGGTTGGAGATCTGCCGACATAGGAGAGAGACTCAAATTCATGAGTCACCAGAAAACATTGGATAGTACGGGGAGGTCAGCCAGATGCTCGACCACTAAACTTGTGGCTCTAGAATCATTCCAGCCCTAACAGACCGACAGTCATGCAGATCACTCATGCTCCCTGTTTTCCCCAACAGTCACTGTAGGCCAACTTTTACACCCTCCCTACTGGTTCAAAATGACGTCGCCATCGTGTGACCAATAAATACAAAGATGCAGAGTGCGAGGAAGCATTTTACAGAATCTATGGTTTACAGCATGCCTGTGAAAGCACCAAAGGGTGCTCTCAAGTAGAGTTGCAGTATTACATTACGCTAAAGAATTCATGTTTTCTTACCAGAGTGCCACTGCCGCCCATGGTCAGAGGGCTCTTGACCAGGGTGATGGTCTTGGTGACTCCTCCCACCACAGTGGTCACCACCTGGGCCTGCTGGGCTACTGTGACCGCACCAGACTTGTGCACTGTGATGATGGGTCTGGTGGTAGTGGTGGGAGAGGATGCAGTTGCTGTGCCCACCTGGGCAGCAGCAGTCTTCAACATCCGGGTGGCTGGGTTACTGACCTACAAAGCATGAATATATTGTCACAAATGGCTTGTTATAGGACGAACATAATGTAGGAAATTAAAATGTTTACTGCGACGTGTACCATGACTGGAGACGCCACTTTCACTGTGGTTGTGCTGGGAGAAACTGCCACTGTTTTGAGAATGGTAGCACCTGCAGGAACACTGAGGACAGTTCCTGCTGAAGAGGGCGGGATCTTCTGAGTTGCTGCTGCTGCAGCAGCTAAAGCTGCCATGCCACTCATCTGAGGGCTGCTTCCAATTGGCTAAAAGTTAAAAAATATAAATAAAATGTTGACATTATTCTGTTGATCTGGCAGTGCATTTCACAGCAAATGAACTCTATTATATGAAACTGCTCATACCGATCCCTGGGTGGTCTGGGCTGGCACTACCATTCGAACACCTGGAGGAAGGGATGTCACAGTGACGGGGGATTTCCCCAGCTGGCTGGGACGAACTGTGACAACAGATGCACCTGTTGCAGACTGCTGAGCTGCAACCTTTAAAACTGCTGTAAAACATATGAACCAAAAACAATATTCACACCTTGTAGAATTTGGGTTGCTGCAGTTGCTGAGCTTCCTGGTGTGGTAACAACAATGCAAAATTGTAATACCTGTCTGTGGTAAGCTCTGAGCCGACGGTGCTGCAGCAGCTGGCGCTGGGCTCTTTGGAGAGTTAAGGGGCTGCGATGGGGTTGCGCTCATAGCTGGAGAGGCTGCAGCTGGAGTTGCAGGGATGTCATACTTCTGCAGCTGCAGCAAGTATGTATCAGCTGTAGAGACTGCACCCCAACTCACCTCCAGAGAGTTTGTGTTGGCACGGACTAACTGCACCCTGGCAGGGGCGTGTGGCCGCTCTGCAGGAGAAAAGCAAAATTTCCAATACTATCTATCTAACAACCAGCTGTAGTCTCCAACAGCACTCATGTTACAGCACACCTACCCGTTTCCAGGTACCACAGATCTTTACAACAGACTTGATTGTTCCAAGCTTTACGATAACCGTCACGGCCACTCCATACATAAAGTCTGGAATTGATAGCCACAGCACAGTGACCAGCACGGGCCCTGGGGATGTTGTCTTCAAGAGTATCCATCAACACTGTTTCCCAACACATGGTGTCTACCAAAGAATTACACAAGAGTTTAGAGTGGCACTGCACATTTCACTGTCTTTTCTAATTTAAACCCCCCCCCAAAAACTATTCCAATAAATACAGAGTTAGACAAACCGAGATTCAAGCACGCAAGAGTGTTTGTGCATTTCCACTCTTTTTCGTGTGTGGCCACTTTGACGTCATCCATTACCAAAGGAACCCATCCTCCAAAAACATACATCCTGCACAGTAAGAAATGAATTCACACTTAGACCATTTAACAGGCACAGGGATTTTCAACAATGACTAAAATAAAAATTCAGTTTGCTGTTGGAAATGTGCAGCAGGCATCTCACTTGTTTGTGATGGTGGTGGCAGAGTGAAGACTTCGAGGAAGTGGCGCTGTGCCGTTTACTGATGGTTTGTTCCATGTCAGGGTGTCTGGAGGAAATGATAAGCAGCAAGAAAATTAATAAATGAAAAAGGTTATCTTACTCTTAAATGCAAAAAGATAAGGCAGCTTGTGTACAGAAAATTCCCAATTTCCTATATTGCTTCTCAAACAGTGAAATGCTCAATTCCATTTGTTCTGATACTTGAAAAACTTGTGAATAGCATCATGTCTCTGAGGGTTGACAGCTGGGCATTTCAATTTTAGTGTTGTTATTTTTCCATTTACACTTTTTAAAACATACCAATATCAAGTGTCCATAGATCTCCAAGACGGCAACCGCTCATTCCTCCATAGATTATTAAGCGCGATTTCCTGGTTGCCTTGTCTGTGTATACCACAGCAGTGTGGCTCTCACGTGGAGGAGGCAGGACTCCGTATGTGATTGGAATATCCCATCCGACCACACTGGAACCTGCACGAAGCTCGAGTGTGTACAGATCATTCAGGTATCTGATGAATAAAAACACAGTGGCACTCATGTCAGTGATTGAAACAGAATCTTTTGCAGTCCTGCAAAACAGTGTTTCACTGATGATTGTTCAGAAAACCTCTCTACCTGGGAATGTTGTTTTTGGGGTCTTCGCTGTCATTGGCAAGTCCACCAAACAGGTAGCATTTGTTGCCAACCAGTGAAAAGCTGTGGCCAAGACGAGGGCAAGGAGGGGGGCCATTCTTCGGGTTTTTTGCTTTTAATTTTTTCCATTCCCATCTGCTGGCCTGTAGCAGAAACCACAGTGACAAATTATCAGTCAATGAATGGCAGCAGAAGCTGTAACTAACAAGTCTTAAGCTGACCACATTCCTTGTCCTGACAGCATAAAAATAAGGACAGATTTAGCATCAGACTTCTCCCCCTCATCAAGTCCACATTTATTTAGCATATGTTTACACGTCTACTCCATTTCCCAATTATTAAAAATCCCACTGGGGTCTGGTGACAAAACGTTTGTCTCACTGCTTCCTTACATCCTTTAATCAGAAACAAAACTCTTTCAACAGACGGGACAATACAAACATCACTTCTCAGGATCGGTTAATGAAATTTAGCATACCCAAACATACTCGAAGAGCAGAACAACCCAAGTTGTAACCTCTTCTACTACAGTTATAAGAATGAAGACATTGTGGAACTTGGATTGACCGCACTGCATTACCCCTTAAATAGATTTCCTCAAGACTAATAGAACCAATAACACCATCGATTTTGCAACACTCTTCCCTGTGTGCATTTCACAAGTCATAATAGTTTCAATGAAACTGAATGACAGGCTTACCATAATGCTCTACAGTTGAGCATTGAACACTCAGCAACGTGTACAGTGATGAAACTTACAAGTGAAATTGAACTGAATTGTAATAATTTGCCTGTTTTAATGAATACATGAACTGCAACATGGACAGCTGAAAAATAACTTTGCAATCAACTTTCAATTTTTTCCTGTATCAACATTCTCTGATGCAGACAAGAGAAAATTCAGCATGTAGCTGATATGAACATTGCTTTGTAAATATATCTGGAAAATCTGAGTTTGATAACAGCTATATTTTATTAATATAAATACTTTAGTTTACAAGCCTTTATTATACTGACAAGCAAACCTAATACCGAAACTGGGATCATTTTTCAGTGAAAGTTTACCTGAAGTTCATAAAGATCGTTGCTGTACTTTCCATACTCCACCATTCCACCAAATACCAGCAATCGTGTGCCATCACAGACAAAACCATATGCAGCACAACCTGGCGGGATATCACCACGGACTGCTGGGATAAACCACTGGTTTGTTGCTAAAAATTAGAACACAAAAACAATGGGGTTATTTCTGGAGGCTTTCCTCTGGCAAACTGGAATTAATAAGTAAAGTCATGCTATCACACTCAATAAGGCTTTTAAAATGCTCAAAAGTACAAGCTAAAAACAACCTATTTATTTTTGGAACAAACTTAAAAATCTACATCAAATAATGAGAACACAAACACAACAGCTGAGTCTGTCTGTCCTTATTGGTTTATAAGCAGGAAACTGGGGCAGAGGATATGCTTAAACCAACCAGCATCATCCATTTTATTTTAGCCCGCCTTTTTTAACGTGTATTAAAACCTTCTCCGACAGGGGGGGCTAACTTCTGTTTGGCCTACTGGGGCCTGCAGGGCTATTTAGTTTTGCGCATCATAAACATATACTGAACTGAACTGTACTGTTTTAGACGAAAAGCATATGAAAGCATTCTGCATTCGCCTGGCAAATATTTACATTTTATTTGTAAAGAAATTGTGCTTTCTGCAGAAACAATCGATACAGTTCTTTATGCAAAGTTGCACTTACCAGTGTTGTATACATGCAACTCATCCACAATCCCTTCGTTTCCACCGCCGAAAACAACCATAAGTTCCTTTATAGCCACAGCTCTGTGTCCATGTCTGGGCCGGGGAACAGGACCGGACCACCCGAGGACCCGTTTCCATCGCGGCTGCAGAACCGACGCCGTGGTCCCAGATACCGCGGAGCCAGGGGCAGACATGACTTCTACCGAAATAAATAATAAAGACGCATTCGTCATATGTATTTGGACAATTCTGTTATCTTTACATTAAACCTATGAAATATAAAAACAGCATCTAACCGTGCAGTATAGCTAACTTTAAAGCAGGATTTACAGTTAGCGGCTAGCTTTGGTTAATGAACACTGTCAAAAAAGAGACAAGAAAAAACAACAAAAAACTATATTTGTGCAAAACCTTTCGAGCAACTTCTGCTTTATGGTCTCTTACGCAGTTATGACGCTGTAGTTCTGTTAAGAATCACAGGAAATTTCGCCATTATCCAAGTTTATTATTAGTTGTTTCTAACCATTGAATTCAATCTATGGGAGCCGCCATCTTGCAACCAAACAAACACCCGCTAACGCTACTGCCCGTCTGAAAAATGGCGGAAGCAAACGAAAACGAAAAATACATGACAACTAACCCATTACATCAACAACAAACAAGGCAGGGTGAATACAAATTCAACGGGTGATTATAAGCCCGTCTTCATAAAACGATACACAGTTATACCACTAATTTATCCACTGCTGCAATCGTTAGCAACAGTCGGCTATTTTCATGCCTCTCTGGGAGTCGCCATATTGTAGCTAACAACTTTAGCATTCTTTGCAACCGCTTTAACGCAATTATCAACGTTAGAAAAACACAGAAGTTTGTCTTAACAGTTGCAAATATTATGGCAATAAGTGACCTAACACCCATAGGACATTTTGCTTAGATTTACAAAAATTTAAAGTTGCAATCGCGGCATTCAAATTCTCATGTTAGCCGTACCCTGTTAGCGCTAGCGGCTAGTTGCTCAACCTAATTTGCTCGAGCTAACGGCGCTAGCTGGCATCTGTCAAAGCGCTGCCAAATTTCTCAATTAAATTCAACGCAATTTAAAAAAATGATGTCGTGCATAATTTACCTGATACAAAGGCAAGCTCGGCAACGCTATTAAAACGCAGCTAAATTGAGCTAAACAGCATAAACACAATGTTATTATGTTTCATGCCGTCTCTGGAAGCAGCCATCTTTTCAACAATCGGCCTAAGTCTACAGCTCCCACAAGAAAAATGGCCGGGCGGTTTGCTACAACAAAACACAACAGAGCGAAAAAGGCACACACGCTTCAGAAATTTACTCACTTATTTCGATGCAGTAATTGCAAAAACACAGATATGTGCTCTAATCTTGCGGCAATAATCCAAATTCATTCGATTTGTGAAGAAGTATTTCCTCTCATGCCTGCCTGGAAGCTGCCATCTTCTTGACAACCAGAGGCGGAGGAAAATGGAAGAGAGTTGGCGTCACCCAAAGTAAACATGGCGACAAGGACCCACTTGCAAACCGTTTCGGGGGCAAAGGTGTAAACATTTTTTGATTTTTGTCACTCTGTGTGTGCGAATCGCACAGTAAGTACCAGTGTACTTTTACGAACACCGGAAATCGATTTAAAGTAAACACGTTAAGACTTTGTGCGAATTACAACAAGTTGTGTTAAAGGAGTTGGGTTATTGTCCCTTACTAAAGATGGCGACATCCGTACCGAATCTGCTTTTATTTTAATTTTGCATGCGATTATGATTTTATTCCCCTCTAAACCTACTTGTATAGGCCCACACATTCTCGACAACAGTGCACGAGCAACAATTTACAGACTTTGCGCTCGTACATATTAACGTTGACACGCCCACGTCTCCCTGTAGCGCGCCCTCCACTGATGTAAATATTCTATTACAGCGCCTTCACCATAGAAGAAGCGTCCCTGGTTTTGACATATGCTCAGCCATCAGATAAGCGGCAGATAATGGATGGATGTTCAGCCATATCCTTTGATGTCAACCTGAAAGACGAGTAAATGCTCTAAAGTGTAAAATGTACGCTCCATAACATAACATATATACACAGTACTTAAAGTTTTGAGATGCTATTAATTTCTTTATATTTTGTTAGGAAAATGGGAAATCCATTCAGAAACATGCAGATTTTTATGGAAATACTTTTTTTTTAAGGCACAAGGTGAGTTTTTCCAATTTTACCAAACTTAAAAGACAATATTTGGGATGACCAGCTTTGTTATTAAACACAGTCTGAACTCTCTTGGGCATGCTTTCGTGTCATTTTATTGTGTAGCCTTCAGGAATAGTACTTCCAGGCTACTTGAAGAACATTAAAAGCTCTTTTTTTGGAGCATGGCTGCCTTTTTGTTCTCTTCTAATAATCACACACTGCTTTAATAACTGATAGTGTTGTATTCTGTGTTTATCTATCCAGGTGTGCTTTTACTGTGCTGGCAGTGTGACAAAAAAGTCACTGCCAGATGTAGAAAGTCTGGCTACTTGGACGCAAAATATAAAGATATAAGTGGTGGTTTAAGACATTTTTCAACAAATGTAGTTTGGCAGACTAGTGCGAGATTTCAGGGTAACCAGCAAGAGAAAAAGATAAGTATTAGCATAATTCTGACTTTTTCCAGGTTGAATTTGTTGCTGCGAAGATGGTAAGTTAATGTGGCTTAATCAGTCATTGCATGTTCTGATGGACTGTGAAACTATCCTCGGCCGTAGACCAGGACTTCTTTAAAATAAATTCAAGTCTACGAATACTTTTTTTTTTTCTATTACTGCCAGACTACTTTATCATCCATTAGCTGGTTGGCAGTAATTCGATCTGTCTCTTTTTACACTCCAGCTTTGTTTCTGGTGCTTACATGCACCTCGAAGTCCTTAGGTTCAGAGTACCTGAACCTGACCTCTGACCTTCTTCCTAAAGACGGCCAATAATAAAGAAACAAACACATTTTCGTAATATGAAAAGTAGCTGCCCTTTGTTCCAGTACTATGTTAGTCCATTAGATGGCAGACTTACACTACTGATTTTCTTCCTCCATCAGATGAGGTGACGTGACCTTTCAGTGCCTTCTGTCTGTCTGTCTGTCTCCAACATTAGGCAAAAAACTGCAAAGCTGAACTTTATGAGACTTACATCTAGGTGCAGATCTGGATCACTTTCTGTGAACTTGTGAAATGCTGTATGGGCCTTGGCAGAGCCGGTGCCATCCTTTGTTGTGTGTTTATATGTGTTTGTGTTTATTTGTAACAGGCAGAAAGAAGGAGCTTTGGGTCTTTATGATTTATATACGTGTTTAACCCACTGCTGTCATATAAACAAATATAATTAAAAAAAAGAAATGAAATTAACAAATAAAACCAAGCCACTTTTATATACATGACTGTCTCGAGACAGCCTCCACTTACTTGTATTTTATTTCCAAGAAGCCAGGTGGTTGTTTGTTAACTCACTTACGACAAACCTATCAATTATTCAAGCATAAAAATGGCACCTAACTCAAGGAATGAAGCAATGTTGTGTTTACACATAACAGAAAACGCTCTTTCACAGTTTGGGGCTGTATTTCAGCCAGTGGTGTTGGGGATTTATCAAGACTGGGCTAGTTATGAACATCGAAATGTTCAATCTGGATCCATACCATCTGGAAATCATTTGATTAGCAACGGCTTCATTTTTCAGCATGATGGATCCCAAACACACTGCCAGTGTAGTAAAACCATACCTGGATAGAGTGAAACACTATCAGTCATGGATTGGCCTCCCCAAAGTTTGGAGCGCAACATTATTGAAGAAGAGAAGAGAATGTCCTTCAAGAATCCTGGAGAACTATTTCTAAAGACTTCTTAAAGAAATCACAAGAAAACCTGCCTAGGAAAGTTCACACTGTTTTGAAGAATAAATGTTGTACCATTGACTTTCAAGCCCATTAGAATATAAAGAAAAAAAAGGGCAATTCAAGACTATTGCACAACACTGCAAATGACCATCAAATGGGCTAAAAGATCTAACTACAGCTGCACACTCAAACAGGTCACTTTCTTTTTCTGATCAAACTTAAAATGAAGAAAATCGCCAGTGATGCAGAAAAACTAAAGGCTTTGGACCTAAACCGATAACTATTCCCCATATTGTCTTTGGTGAGGATTGTTTTCATTTAGAAAGAAGTAGAAAGAAAGAAACTACAACGGTAAAGCCATTTCAGCGGACATTTCATGTGTGCCGCAGAAAATGGATTATGTTAAGTTTCAACAGACAGATTGGAAACTCGTTAGGGGCATCATGACGATAATGATGAGATAAAAGGATGAAAACTTCCTAGAAAGCCAAGCACGACCTAGGTCAGATCTGCCTAAAGAAAGAGAACAAAGGAAATAGCAGCGATCACTTGGAAAAATACTTTTAAAAAAAATCATTATTATTATTGTCATGTTTAGATTTTAACCAGATTAGGTCACGAAAACGCTGCATATATGTTTTTTTGTAGTACATACTGACATACTGTCCATGTTTTTCATACATGCGCTCACATGGATGAGTACAGCAGACTGAGCAAGGTCAGTGGTGCTCAGATGCCGGTAATTGTTTACACTCATTAAGAGTCTTAGATAATGACAAGAGAGCTGAGCTTTCAAACTCTAAAGAGATCATGATGTCACTCAAGTGACATGGATCAAGGATTATAACAGCGGGATTTTGAGAAGGGATTTTTTTCCCTCCCACCACTACAGCAGGCTGTCTGACTCATTCATATTGTGCCCACATCTGTGAGGTTGTTTGGCTTTATAAACTTATATTCTGGAATTCTGAAGGAAAATAATCTTGTTTTCATCATGTGTCACAGATGCACATCATTTACGGTTTGTTTTTGGTTTTTTTTACACATCTTGGGATAGTCCACAGATCTTCACTGAGCATCTTCAGAACACGTACCTAAATCTTTTTGTTTTCTTTTTTTTTCTACCAAAGGAATCATATCAGGGATTTACGAGGAGGGTCACACCAATGTACAAACACAGTAACAGAGTGACAAGGACGACATCTTTTAAGCTTACATTTCCACACTGTTCTAAATGGATGTTATCTTAATTGCTTTATTAATCACGTGCAAAGTCTTGTTAACCTGGTGAAAATGAAATCAGTGACACAGAAAATGCGAACATGGGCGCTGGTTTCATTTCAGCATTGGGGTGCACCTTTTCTGCATCAGTAGGTGGTGAGATTTTTTTTTCAATGGGAAAATACAAAAATCAGTTAATCTCAGACTCGAATGCAGTGGAGTGAGGCTCACTTTTGAGTCAACAGACATATTGTGATCTTTTAGGTTTACTTTGTTGCAGATGAAAGAGTCTGAGCAAAGGAATTATCAGCTCTATTTCTTAACAGGCTACCTTTGTTTGGAAGGGTAACTTGCCTTAATGTACATCTATCACCTACCAATAACATTGTCCATCCATCCATCCATCCATCCATCCATCCATCTTCTTTGCTTTAAATTTAAGGTTGCGAGGGGGGGGGGGCTCAAGGGTTAAATTTTGAGAGGATGGATTATTGGGTTTGTATGGTAATCTGAAGCTGGATGGCATGCCACCTGGTGGAGACTGATATTATTTCTTTGTTGGTGGCAGAAGCTCATTACAATAGCATTGCCCAAAATAAAACACCTAATATAAGGAAATGGCAGCTGTCTAGGGAGCCATTTCAAAGTACGATACTTCTTTTTAAGTTCTCAGTGCTTTTATCATTTAGGGCCCAAAACTGAACCGTCACTAGCCAGAGCAGGCTGAGCTGGGTGGGTATAAGAGGGGTTTGTGTTGAAGGCACAGGTGGAGGTTGGGCAGGGTGCTAACCTTCTGTTTAGGAACTGCACAGCTTTTACAGCTAAAGCATTTCCTTTGCTGTTAATTTTCATTATTTCCCACTTTCTTGACCTACTTGTCATTACCTATCACTGTTGAAGTGACCTTCAGCATTACTGTATATCTGTCCTGCAGTATTTTGTTTTAAAGTGGGAAAAATGCCCATACTCTGCTGTCTGCAGAGATCCATCCTCCACATCGGATAATCCTTTCTTGAGCCTGATACGATAATGAAGGTCAAGATCATCCATCCTAATACTAACAGAAAGCAGGTTAATCAAGATCAGACTGAATGTGATTTGCTGTCGTAATAGCGTTGGCACCTGGATTAGCTGATCCAAGAACAGTGTCTTTCCCTCTGTAGTGGAGCTAATTGAACCATCTTGTGCACTGGCACTCACTAACGTGTTTGCTTATCTGTGTAAACATGTTTGTCAGTATATATGCATTACTTCATGTTCATTATGTTGCGCATACCCTAAAAACATATATTGGCTTCTAATATTTCATTTTGATATTTCTTGCTTCTGGTGATATTCCTGATGGGGTTGTTTTTTTTTCCTTTTCTGGATAAATCTGTCAATACATCCAGCTACAGTCATAGGGGTCAAGTCAGCTGATACTGTGAGTGGCAGGGTAGGGCCTGGACAGGGTGACTGGCAGCTTCAGAGCGTGACAACATCAAACTCACACAAAATTCCAATTAAGACCTACTAATTAACTTGTCATATGTCTTTGTTATGTGGAGTGAAGTTCCTGAGAAAACCCACACATGCACAGTAAGAACAATTCCACAGAGGAAAGCCCCATGCAGGTTCACACCCACAACCCTCTTTGTGCTGTCATCTAAATAATGAATAAATAATTGTTTAATCATTTAATTAATTAAGTATTTAAATGTTTGACAGGCCTGTAAATTTATCCCCACTCTCTCTGCAGCTTTACTCTAGCACACCTACAATAGATGCTGCACTAAACATCAGACAAAAATTGTAATTTAACACTGAGCGGACAGAGCCCCATTCCTGTGGATGTGGACAAGATCACGCACTTCAGTGTCTTTCTGGTCCCTTAGGGTCAACTCTCAAACTCAGGTACATATTATTCAAAGGTCATTTTTCTGTAATGAAACAAGCAGATGGGTGAACGTGCAGAAGCCATGTAAGTTATCTTGTTTTCTTACTTGAGAGACAGCAAAGACCCAAGCTGGATCTGCGTTCACCCCGAAGCCCAACAACAAAGTGACCAGGATGGTGTTGAGCATCGCGCTCTGGAATTCCAAACCCAGCTTTGAGATTTGCTTCTATGGTGCCTGTCTTTTCCAGATCCCCCGCAGTTTTTAACCTAGCTGTCTATGTTGTCCTTGATAAACAGGTCTTTAGGATCGCATGCCAGTTTTTGGCAAGCACAACAGACAGAACAGCATGGACATCACATGTCTCCACATTCTGGAAACTTACAGTCTGTAAGTCCCTAGAGTTCCTTTTCATAATTAAAAGATCCCCCAAAATAATATAAACTAACAAACAGGCTTAAATTAAAATGTCTTATTAAAGTAGTCACAATGCACCAAGAAACAGCAACATATAAATAAACTACAGAAATAAAAAAATTTATGAACATCTTTTCCTCATTGTTAAAAAAACAACAACAACTAAATAAATATGCTGATGATGAGTAGAAATAAGGATGAAGAGTCCAACATAAGTCGGACCTGTTTAGAGTGGAAATGCATGTGATTAGGTTGATTTTTTATAAACTGCTGCTGACTGGATGGGGATATGATAGCTGTATTTTGTAAATATGCACATACACACTAAATTGTTTAGGTTATTCAATTTAGTTCTTCATGTATGAAATAGTCTATAACTTTATTTCCCATTAAAATTAAATAAAAAGTAAGAAGTAAAAATTAAGAACGTGTTAAGCAAGCTAGTTTAATCATTCTATTTCCCTCCACTAACTTTCTTCCTCTTAAGTATGCTTATGCACATCCTCCTCTGTATCGGATTGTTGGAACAACAATTAGCAAATTCTGCGATTAACTCATCAGCTTAAATCGTACCACAGAGTGTTACCATAAAACCTTCAATCTTGCATGCTAGTGCAACAAAGACACTGCCTTAAGCTCAGTGAAGGCAGCAAAATGCCAAGGAGGTAGCACAAAGCTCGAGTTAAATCCCCATGCAAAATAGGGTGTAATCCACTTAACAAGAGATTATCAAATATAATGTGATTGGAAACCAGATTAGCAGGTGAAGACCGGCAGGGAACTTCCTTAGGAAAGCGGGATTAACCTATTTAACCAGGTTTGGATGCTGAAAGCATATTTATGCTTGCGCAGATTTTCTGAAGTCCAAATATGCTTGTTATTTGTTCCCAGATTCAAATACTTTTATCTGCCAAATAACCAAATCTCAGAATTTAGCATCACAGAACTGGAAACCACCGAAGCATTAACACCAGTTAATAAAATGAAAAGCTATGAAGTCAATTAAATTAGTCAATTAAATAATCAATTAACCAATTTATAGCGATCAGTGTCACGAAGCCCTTTATAAACGTCAATACGACGCAGACAGCCAATAGAGACGAGAGACGACAGAATTCCTAGCCGCACAGCGTTCATGTCTGCTCCTTAAATTTATTCTTCGGCAGAGCGTATGCGATACCTAATTTGAGCTGTAACACCAGCAGGAGTACGTTGTCCAAAATCAGCAAAATGAGGGGTAATCGTGATATGGAGCTGCCAGAAGACTTCTGGATACCCATCAGCCTGGACACGAACAACATCACGTCACTTAGCCCTTTCCTGGTTCCACAGGACCACTTGGGGGATACTGCCACCTTTTACGCCATGGCAGTTTTCATGTTATTCATATTTATTTTTGGCACTTTTATCAATGCCCTTACCATTGCTTGCACCATCCAATACAAGAAACTTCGATCCCACCTCAACTACATCCTGTTGAACTTGGCAGCAGCAAACCTTGTGGTGTCCTGTGTGGGCTCCTTCACTGCCTGCTGCTCTTTTTCATTCAGATATTTCATCTTTGGTGCGCTAGCATGCAAGATCGAAGGTTTTATGGTAACACTTGGTGGTAAGTCATTGGCTGCAAACAATACGCAAAATCCGAAGTAGCCCATCTCCTTTTTAATAGACTTATTAATGCTGATTTCTAGAGGGAATTAAAGAATTTTCCTGTCATTGCAGGTATGGTAAGCCTGTGGTCCCTTGCTGTCATAGCTTTCGAACGATGGCTTGTGATTTGCAAGCCACTCGGTAACTTTGCTTTCAAGCCTGACCACGCTATAGCCTGCTGTGTATTCACTTGGTTTTTTGCATTGATTGCCTCAGCTCCTCCACTGTTTGGATGGAGCAGGTAAGCAACAGACACAACATACTTAAACGAAATCTGCTGGCAACACAGTGCATTTAAATAGTAATGTACATCCAATGTGCTTCTACTTTTCCTTGCAGGTATATTCCAGAAGGCCTACAGTGCTCCTGCGGACCAGACTGGTACACCACAAACAACAAATACAACAATGAGTCCTATGTGATCTTCCTGTTCTGCTTCTGCTTTGCTGTTCCTTTGACCACGATTATCTTCTGCTACTCCCAGCTGCTCATCACCCTGAAAATGGTGAGACAAAATGAGACAGCATGTTTTTGGTCTACTGAAATTATTCTCTTGAAACATTTATACTTAAATAAATGCTGTCTTATATCCTATCAAAGCCAAAATCTAACAGGCCAGATCTACTTATCATTCAAACTGACACGTTTAATATTATTAATATCAGCAAGATCAACGTACAAAGCAAAATATTCTATTTATTCATGCGACTCTCCCATTAACAGGCAGCCAAGGCCCAAGCTGAGTCTGCCTCCACCCAGAAGGCTGAGAGGGAAGTGACCAGGATGGTGGTGATCATGGTGATTGGCTTCTTGGTGTGCTGGTTGCCATATGCCTCCTTTGCTCTTTGGGTTGTGAACAACCGTGGGCAGCCATTCGACCTGAGATTGGCGACTGTACCGTCCTGTTTCTCAAAGGCTTCAGCAGTCTACAACCCTGTCATCTATGTGGTCTTTAATAAACAGGTTAGTTCAATGCTGTGCCGAGTAAGTAACAAGTGCGTTGTTGTTAAGAAGCAAATGGCTCATCTTCTCTTGGTTTTTAACACACCACACCGCAAGTTTTAAAGGTATCTGATGTGCAAGAGCTTTGAATCAATGCTCTACTTTATTTGTGTGTATCTCACTACTGTGACTCTTTTATATCCAACTTAAACAACATCCAACTTGGTTAATTGTTTGTCCCATTTGAAAGGAATGTAAATGAAAGTGGTTAAAAGTAGAGGTAATCTGGGGGTCATTGGCTCAATGCCCTTGCTGTGACTCCATTAGAAGGTATAGCAACAAGTTAGTGGTTGGATCCCTTGCAACTCCAGTCCATGTGTCCTTGGGCAAGATGTGTGTGTGCTTTGAAGATGTTTTTGGTGAAAAAGTCTAACATACCTATTTTCTTAACTTCATGTAGGATGGACCCTATCTTAGCTGTGTTCCTAAAGCTATTTAAATGAGGTGTTTTTTTTAATGCATAAAAACTATGATACTTTATAGCTTTGCACAGGTGATTTACTCTACAAATATGTTTTTTTCCTTGCAGTTTCGTACATGTATGCTAGCGATGATGGGGATGGGAGGAGGTGAGGAGGAGAGTTCAACAACACAATCGGTGACTGAAGTTTCCAAAGTTGGGCCTGCTTAGGCAACACGTCAGTGCTTGCTGATTTCTGAACTGTAAATTACAAAGAATGTAAATGTATTTTATCATATGAAAAATGTTATTATTCAAGTAGGAATAATCTGCAAACTGAAAATACAAATAAAAAAACAGACACAAACATCGTTACTGAATCTCTGTGCTTGACTGAAAACACACGTTTTCACTTGCTCTGTGTTTTTTCTCCCACACTACGTTGTTAAAAAGTAAAAGATGAAAGCATGCCATTATTTTCAGATGTTAAAAAAGTTATATAAAAGTATTTTTGTTATCATTTAAAATTTTATATTTATTAATTATAAAATTTACCATACCACCATGCCACCGTGCATGGTTAGCACTGTTGCCTCACAGCAAGAAGGTCCTGAGTTCAATTCCACCATCAGGCCGGGGTCTTTCTGTGTGGAGTCTCCCTGTGTTTGCATGGGTTCTCCCCGGGTACTCCGACATGCAGTTTGTGGGGATAGGTTAATTGAAAAAAATCTAAATTGTGAATGCGGGAGTGACTGTGAGTGCGACTGGTTGTCTGTCTATGTATGTTAGCCCTGCGACAGACTGGCGACCTGTCCAGGGTGTGCCCCGCCTCTCGCAATAAGACAGCTGGGATAGGCTCCAGCGTCCCTGAAAAGGATAAGTGGCACTGCTTGCCCCTTCTTGTCCCATATATAT
>VURO01014895.1:14671-26400 GCA_015108175.1 Pelvicachromis taeniatus
TAATTAAAAATAAAAATAGAAAAAATAAAAAAAAAAAAACAAAAAAAAAAAAGGGAGAGGGGGGGGGGGGGGGGGAGAGGGGGGGGGGGGGGGGGGGGGGGGGGGGGGGGGGTCCTTTGTATGTCTTTTTAAAAGTTCTGGACAAAGGCGTAAGTACAGAGCTGACATGGACATCTTTAATTTGTTTTTTCCACAGCACTGTCATCACTTCATCTCTTTAAGATTACATGAAGCTTGCATAACAATGCACCGACTCCTATTCAAAGCAAATACATCACTTTTCTCTTTTGTGTTGTCTGCTGAGAGATGAGCCTTAATACTTAATACTCACAATTTCAGTGAAGATTTTTTCGACTACGTTATCATCCTGTAAATTATGGAGAAAGACGGAAGCAGGGGAGCTGGCAAGAAGGCGGAGCTTGGCAACATTGGCCGGCTCATTGGCTGCTCGGGTGATGCCCAAAGTGAAGAACTTGATGCCCTGGTTTTTGGCTTCCGCAACAGCAGAGAAAATGTCAGGGTTCCTCGGGTGGGAAACACCATCTGTAAGCAGCACTGCTACTTTGATGCTGTGAGAGCCAGATTCTTCCAGGTAAATCTTGGTCATGTTGGTGATGGCGTATGTGGTGTAGGTGCCATGCCCAATGTAGACGATTGGGGTGATTTGGGTCTTGAAATTCTGTGCTCCTCTCCAATCTCTGAAGGTCTGCTCTGTGATAACGTGGCTGCTGTACTGCAGTAGAGCAACTCTCAAACTCAAGCTGCGTCCAGTCTGCAGCCGGACACCTTGGAGTCTATCCACCATGTTCATGGCAAACTGCTTTTCATCCTCATGATTGCCTTTTGCACTCTCAGAGCTGTCCAACAGGAAGGCAAGTTCCAAGCTACAGTCTTCATCAAGGACGGCTGTGACCACACAGAACAAAATTGATTAACTGATTGACTACATCTCAATCAACTTGATGAGAAAATGCTGCAATTTGTGTAACAAATCCAAAAATTCACATGGAGAAGGTGTAAAGATTTTGCAAAATCAGTTGGAATTATGTATTATTGTGTTTCTTATTTTGTGGAAATATACTGCCTAAGCTTTGAGAATGAAGAAATATTAATGCAGCACTTTAAAAACTGCCTTCTTAATACATGTATTTTCTTACCATGCCCATTGTAGATATTTGCAGCCAGAGGTTTGGCTCCAGAGTTCGTGATAGTTTTCCTCACTTGGTAAAAGTCTTGGGCCCATATGCTGGATAGTACTGTGGCCAGCAGCAGTGGTGTAAGCAACATCCTTGCCCCTTAGAGCAGGAACAACAAATTAAAGTCAAGTCAAAATGACACTCCACAAAACAGGTTTCCGCATCAAATCAGAGTGCAGCATGTTGGGTTTTTAGGAAATCAAACTCTTGAATGTGATATTTTATGAAGACAGTACATCTTTAAAAGTATTAAGAGACTATCTTTACATTGACTTACAAGCCAGCTTCCTGTGCAATTGCTGCAGTCAGTCCTATTTTCAGAGTAGTCCAAAATGCAGAATTAAAAAAGGCAGCAGGGTGGGCGGAGGACCAGCAGAGAACAACTTGCACAGTGGGTTCCACTTCATTGATTGTGAAGCAGCAGTAGTGTCAGTCCTGCTGGGAGAAGAGACTAAGAGACCCTCAGACATTCACTCCTCCTTTATAAGGAGGCACCGACAGACCAGATCCAATGGAGCAAGGCCAGCACTCCTGTGCTTGCCTGAGGCAAAGAGATGGCTGAGATATGTTTGAAAGAGTGAAGCAATGTAGTGCATGTTTAGTGAACCTGGTATTTTAATGACTACAAATTGAACTACAGAATACCATAGAATTGTATTCATCATGTTAAGTAATGGACTCAAATCATTATAGTTACAGAGTTGAATTAGGTGCATTTAGATTATTCTATCATCATAAACATCATTAAACTCACTACAGTTAAATAATGTTATGTTAGATTGTTAATTCTTTTTGTATTTGCTGTGAGCTCGTAAAATTGGAATGGTTTTAGTGATGTTTTTGTAACACTGGTGCTAAAATTAAATTCCATAAGGGTGTGGGGGTTTTAAAATTTAAAGGCTCTAATGGCAAATTCCTCATCACCTTCGGTCTCACCCAGGTCACCCGGGGCTTTGGAATGACCATAACAGTGCTGCCTGTGGAAAAAAGGGTTAACAGGTCCAAGATTTATGTTCGCTTTTAAATACCAAGCAATGGAAACCAGCGAAGAGGTGCAAAAAGGTGGCAATCAGATAGAATTTTGATCCGAGTATTTTCCACAGGGTCCTCAGCTTGATCAGTTCATTAAAAAAAAAGAAAAAAGTGTGTGTGTGTGTGTGTGTGTGTGTGTGTGTAAATGTATATGAGCAATAGATATGAAGTGCCTTTTTATTATGGAGCAGTTAGTACATTGTACTCAAAGTATGATCAATACAAAAATGAATAAACGAAAGCTGCAGATGGTATTTCACCTTCCAGACCCTGAAATATGACCTTATGATCATGCACTAGCAGAGGTGACCTTTCGTTGTGCTCCTGGTGTGGTTTAGAGATGGGGACGGTCCGTGAGGAGCCTTCTGCCTTCTGTGCTTAAAGTGAGGAGGCTCTGTATTACAGACCTGCAGGCTAGGAGTAATTAGAGGAGACTTTCTGACACAAAGGAATGTAACACTGAATGATAGTTTGGAAAGACACACAGCATCTTTGGATTATGACGAATGACAGCCTATCAGTACACTTTGTATATAAGGTGTATGAATGACTGCAGAGTTCTGGTGTGGTCAAAATGGATTACAAAGAATTCGGTCGACATGTCTGATCTGCAACTGCTTATCCAATGAATGTCACCAAAGGGCCTGGCAAGAAAAGAAGGGTGCACCCTGGATATGTTTGCCTGTCTCTTATAGGGCTCAATGAGAAACACAACCATTCACTTTCATATCCACATGTACTACCAATTAAAAATCATCAGTTAACCTAAACTTGGATTGTGATAAGAGGGTGGACTGCCCAGATGTGCAAAGGAAGAGCACCCAAACTCCACATGGAAAGGTCCCAAACAAAACATTTTTTACCACCACCAAACATATTTTGCCATCTACGAGTCAAGATTTTCTCAGAGGTCTGAGTTTTCTTGAGTAAATCTAAATTTTGATATACTAATTCCAAACTTTTGAACTTATAGGCGGCAAAAAACCCCAACTTACTTTCAGTGACAGAAACATGTTCCACATTTCACAGCAATGTCATATGTTCAGTCTCGGCTGTTTGCTCTATAAAGCATCTCTGCATCTCACAGTGTTTTTATAAGCTGTAAAATTAGTTATATGGACTACTACAGTACCTCTTGCAAAATTCACTATCCCAACCTATATATGCAAGCACAATCTGACCTGAAGAGTTGTATAATGGTAACTGTATGATGACAGATTTTTTGGGGGCATCTTTGCCTTAATTTGATTGGTAAATACAGACATTAGAGCCAGACATAAAAGCATGGAGAGAAAGAATGACACGCAGGAAATCCCCATGATCCCAAGCCCCTGCAGTGTTTCAGCACTCGGGTTATCCACTTAACAAGTCAGAAACAACAGTCCCCGAACAGATAAGATTTGAGGTGTACTTTTGCACTTATCTGAGTACCAAGGCTCCATTTTAATGCCTCGCTTTTTCCATTAATCATGAATTTCCCAAATTTATTAACATGTAATTTTGTTACACAAGTTAAATCTAATGGATAGTTTATACAAAGAACTTTTTCCTAAATTATGAATTGTTCAAATAAATAAACATTTGGTTTGATATATTTCAGTCGCATTTCATTCCGACAGTCCAGACCTTTCAGTTGGAGTGAGTCTATATTCAGGGGTCGTTGGCCTGTCAAAGACTAATTGCCTTTCCCGTTATCTCGACTGTATCTTATTGGAAATGTCGGCGCTGCCCTCTAGCGGTGTATAAAGGCATAAAAATAATTTATTCCGCACATGCTCAGACAGGCCCGGTTCAGCGGTTACAGATCTGCCATAAACAGACTGCGCCCGTCACCTTCAGCCATCTTCACCATGTTGGGTGCCTTGGGACGGTGCTGCAGCGGGGCTGTGCAGGCTTTAAAGCCAGGTTTCAGCTCTCTGACGACAATCACAGGGAGAAATGCGGCTCTCTATTCCAGTAAGTAAAGTTTAATTCTGTGGCCGACTGTCAACATTATGTGTCGCTTGTCACTACAACTAATAGACACATGCCCGGCAAAGCAGGCCTGTACCATTAAGGCTCCATTCATTGAAGATCAGTGTGGATTTTAACAAAATAAAGCATCTAAAATATGAGCGAACCAGTTATTTAGGCATGTTTTTGCTTCTGGTATTTGTCTTTGCTCCAGATATGTCTAACTTCGCTATCTTCCATGAATGACCTTCGTACGCGGGCCATTGTTTTCCCACAGACTGTGCAGTCCGTTTCACTCTCTGACCCAAAGTTTTTAGTTAGTCTGTGCATGCTTCAGTTTCAGCAAAATGTGGCAGTGCAGTTAAGAAAACCTAAAAATGTAGCAGTATTTTATAGTTTTGTTAATCTGTCTGCCCTCTAGCTGTACATGAGTTCACTTGCATAGGCTCCTTTATTATGCAGTGTCTCCAGGAAGCTGTAACCGTTGCTGTCATGTGCTGCCATTAATTTCACTGCCCCTATCAGGCAGGGGTTATGCTGCCCCAGCTGCTCAGGCTTCACTGGCCAATGGCCGCATAGTAGCAGTGATTGGTGCTGTGGTGGATGTCCAGTTTGATGAGGGCCTGCCTCCCATTCTCAATGCCCTGGAGGTGGCGGGCCGCGAGAGCAGGCTGGTACTGGAGGTGGCACAGCATCTGGGTGAGTGTCCTGAAATGATCCAGCAGTAACCTGAAATGCTCCCAAGTAAATATTTGTCCTTAATGTCTTTCTTTGTGCGTTTGTTCAGGTGAAAACACAGTCAGGACCATCGCCATGGATGGTACTGAGGGTCTGGTCCGTGGTCAGAAGGTTCTCGACACTGGAGCTCCCATTCGGATTCCTGTGGGCCCCGAGACCTTGGGCAGGATTATGAATGTCATCGGAGAACCCATTGATGAGAGGGGTCCAATTACTACAAAGCAGTGAGTATTGAAAGGATTTAAACTTTCCCACCCTCTGTGAATGTCTCAGCTTGTGTCTGTTGTACTCAAATAAGAGTTAGCGAGTGACTTTACTATTAATGGGTTTGACAGATGATAAAGCACACATGCCACCTGTTTTATTCAATTGCATGTTGACAATAACAAATATTACTTGGCAGGACTGCTCCTATTCATGCTGAAGCCCCTGAGTTCACTGACATGAGTGTGGAGCAGGAGATCCTGGTGACGGGCATCAAAGTGGTAGATCTGCTGGCACCCTACGCCAAGGGTGGAAAGATCGGTTTGTTAGATTTTTTTTCTTTTAATCCACATTTCTTTTTATTTATTTTTTCACAAGTATTCCTTGTTCATTTATTATTGTGTATTTTCCATTCCTTAAAGGTCTGTTTGGCGGTGCTGGTGTTGGCAAGACTGTGTTGATTATGGAGCTGATCAACAATGTGGCGAAGGCTCACGGTGGTTACTCTGTGTTTGCTGGAGTGGGCGAGAGAACCCGTGAAGGAAATGACTTGTATCATGAGATGATTGAGTCTGGTGTCATTAACCTGAAGGACACAACCTCAAAGGTGACAGCCTTTAACGAGTTAGCCGTAACATATGTAGCGATTGTAGCATAGCAGTAAAAGGTTTTTTTTTTTCCCAGCTTTGCTGTTTTATTTCTGTTAAGTTCTCCTGGGACTCTTGTTTCGTCTTGTTTCTCAGGTGGCGCTGGTGTACGGTCAGATGAACGAGCCTCCAGGTGCTCGTGCGAGAGTTGCCCTTACTGGTTTGACTGTTGCAGAATACTTCCGCGATCAGGAGGGACAGGACGTGCTCCTCTTTATTGACAACATCTTTAGGTTTACCCAGGCTGGATCAGAGGTTTGCAATGGAATAAAAAAAAAAAAAAAGTTTATGAGCAAACCTGATAGTTGTCATCTCTCACCTTAATATTTATATCATTATCCTTCAGGTGTCTGCTCTGTTGGGTCGTATCCCTTCTGCTGTGGGCTACCAGCCGACACTGGCCACTGATATGGGTACAATGCAGGAGAGAATCACCACCACTAAGAAAGGCTCCATCACCTCAGTACAAGTAAGAAGTCCCAGGATGCTAATGCTAATTACATGTCAGCACGGTCTTGGTTTCTGGATTATTTAAACTAAACTTATCTGTATTGCAGGCTATTTATGTGCCTGCTGATGACTTGACTGACCCTGCTCCAGCTACCACTTTTGCTCATTTGGATGCAACAACCGTGCTGTCCCGCGCTATTGCCGAGCTCGGTATCTATCCTGCCGTGGATCCCCTAGATTCAACTTCCCGCATCATGGACCCCAATATTGTTGGTTCTGAACACTACGATGTTGCCCGTGGTGTGCAGAAAATTCTTCAGGTGAGCTGCATACCATTACAATTTATTAATAACAAACAATCAATACAAAAGGCAAAAACTGACTGGGTTTTTTTTTTTATTTATTTATTTTTTGTAGGACTATAAATCATTACAGGACATCATTGCTATCCTCGGTATGGATGAATTATCTGAGGAGGACAAGTTAACTGTAGCACGTGCCCGCAAGATCCAGCGTTTCCTGTCTCAGCCCTTCCAGGTAGCCGAAGTCTTTACTGGCCATTTGGGCAAGTTGGTCCCTCTGAAGGAAACAATCAAAGGTTTTAAGAGCATTCTAGGAGGTAAAGTCCAGCACTGAAATAAAAACTTTTTTTTTTAAATGGCATCAGCTTGGCGTGCTCTTTATGGTAATGGAAACTGTTGTTTTTCCTCTTCAAGGTGAATATGATGCCTTGCCGGAGCAGGCTTTCTACATGGTGGGCCCCATTGAAGAAGTAGTCCAAAAGGCTGAGAAATTGGCCGAGGAACATGCATAAACAATCTCTCTCTGAGGCTGGATAGTTTTGAGATGAACATTTGTACAGTGTAATTTCTATTTGAGGAACTTCTAACGCGTCATGCTAAGTATGTTTGTTGTGGTTCCATTTCTCTGGAAGATTAAATAAAGAAAAAGTAAATTAATTGTGTTGTACTCATGGCTTGTTTGCGTCCCCCTCCATGCTACCTTTGACATTGTCTACTAGTATGCATACTTGGTCAAAATAAACAAAAACCATCATATTGATTAGAAAACATACCACATGTTTAGCCAATCACGTGGCGCAGCTTCCTATTCAGCTCCCTTTCCTGTGTGAGGAGGCCTTCGCTGTGTTCCTTGAAGGCGTTGAAATCCTGTGAAGAAGAAACATTTGGAATATGTTCTCAGCCTCAGTTTGGGCGACCATGACATTTTGCAGACTGCCTATTTCAATGCACCTCTTGTAGCTTCTCGAACCTTCTCACAGATTGCTCAAGAGCAGACTGGAGGTACTTCACTCTTGCATCTTTGTTAACTGCTTCTACTTCACGTTCAAACCTGAAAGTCGAGAACAAATGTAAGATCGCTCTCTCTAATTTGTGCTTCAGTCTTTCTGTATGCGATCCTGGAAATAAATCTCTGCACACCATGTTGAAGGATGTATCAATTCCTAAAGTGTGTTAAGAAGAGAGAGGAGGCTGGCTTAAAGAAGTTAAAGGATACACAGGTGTACACCATGTTTTTACCTTCAGTGTATAAAAGAGGTGAAGCACACAGCTGGAATACACAAATCACAGAGGAACGAGGACTCCACAAACTAACTAAGAATGTTAGGTATATCTTGTCATGTTGTAAATTAAAAGAGTTGATCAATATAAAAGATCATCACGAGGACTGCAACATGAGATCATTAAATCCTGCAGTGCTGTAAGTAGCATAACAAAATTTATAGTGCAGATGTTAAACATTCTCATTTGACACTTTAAAGTGATGGCTTGAGGCAAAATGTGTTATTATTCTAGTGGGAAGGGCTAAGACATGAGTAGAGGATGCACTCACTGAGAAAATAAGAAAGGCAGTTAAACTTTAAAGCCTTATAGCAGTGTAACATAAGCACTGTTAGTACCTGTCCAGCGCCTCCAGTCGTGCTTTCTTCTCTTCTTTGCATTTCGTCTCCAGGTGCTGGATTTCCTCCTGTTTCTCCTGCATTTAAGAGCAGTTTGTATGTTAATAAAGCCGTTCTTTCATTCATGAGCATTCCTGTGTGTTTATTAGTGAGAACAATGCTGTTTTTTTAATTGACCTGTATTACTCTGCCTCTTTCCATAGAAACACACAAAAACTTGTCCTTCTCCTTCATGAGACTTGTTATCCTTTCTCTCAGTTTGGTTTCATTCAAAGCGTGCTGTTCTCCCGCATGTTGTATCTGCAGCTTCAATTCTGTTTAAAGAAAGAAAGACATTATTTTATAAACTGTAGAGGAGAAGAGACTTGTAGTTTCTACACACCTTTGCAGTCTTCCTTTGCCTCTGTGTGTTGTTGGTGTGCATCCTGCAGCTCATGGAATAGCGATGTTTCCCTGGCTAAATGCCGATTTGCTTGTACCAGGAGCTCCATCTGGAATTCAGCTAATTTCTCCCTTAAGTATTAGTGTAAAATAATTCAAAGGAAATTAACTACATATTTAATGATTTTTATTACTGTTCAATAATGCTTGTTTTTCAATAGTCTGTGATTGAATCTCAGTCCCAACTTCTCAGAATCTCAGATGACAATAAAAACACTGATGATGTATTTTGAATCAAACTAAGTAAATGAATGGTAGTTCAGTTTGAAAACAAATTAACACGGGGTGATCAGCATTAGAGTTAATTACCGATATTCCTTTCTCTTGTGTGCATGTTTCTCTGTCAGCCGTTTAACTTCTTCCTCCAGGTTTTGAAGTAACACTTCGTTGTCATGTAACTTCTGTGAGAAAAGTGAATCATTCTCTGACTGCAGCTTTTGGTTTTCTAGCTTTAACTCCCTATTATGACTTTTATACTCCTTCATGAAAGCAATAATTGCATGATTGTTGGCAGCTAAATCCATAAATCTGTTCTCCAGTATCTTTGATTTGTTCCTTTCATCTTCCAGTTCTTTCTGACAGCGTGTCACTTGGTCCTCATGCTCTGCATTGATTTTCTGCAGAGATTGACATTGGAGATGCACCTCGTCTGCTCTGTTTTTCAGAATGCAGATCAAACTTGACTGCTCTTCTACCCTGGACCTCAACATCGTTCCCTCTGTTAGATCCTCTGTGGGAAGACTTTGAAGTTTCCCAGGTGACTTCTGAATGCACTCCATATGCTGTGAACAAAGGAAAGAAACCTAATGTTAAAACATGGCAATAACTTCTCTCACACCAATCTGACAAGGCAGGGGGCTGCCCATCCTGAGCCTGTGTATTTAGCCATGTAGACATGGTTAATACAACCTTCTGTTTAGTTGAAACTGAGCATCAAAATGGGGACAAAAAGTGATTTAAGTAGTTCAATTCATGATTCAGTAATTTAAGTAGTTCAAATAACCAGCTAACATATGTGGAAAAGCATCTCTGAATGCAAAGCATATCAAAACATTGAAGCAGATTGTCTACAATAGCAGATGACCGTTTGAAATGGGGACAAGTCGGCTGGTGAGTGCATTTAACTCAGTGGCGTTGGCCACAAACAGCCCACTTTGATCACAGAAACTCCAATTTCAGTCAATGTAAAAAAATAAAAATACTCCATATTTAATCAATGAGATATCTTAATATAAGACAAAGAAGAGAAATTTCAACAGTATAAAGTAAAGAGATATAAATAAATTCTGCGTAGTAATTGAAAGAAATCTGTCAGCATGACTCTTTGGGCTTAAATTGTAAGAAGTAAATGTTTAAAATTTCAGGATATAAGTTAATTACTCTGGTGTGTTGTGAAAGGCCATGGGGGAGATGTTTATAAGTAGGGAAAATTGTAAAAGCCATATATTTGGAAGGATTGGAGACTTCGCCGGGCTGATTCTGGCCCCCGGGCCTCATGTTTGACACTCCTGGTTTAACTATTAACTACAGCGGTTAACTGTAACGGACTAAGTACAATTGTTTTTTTTGTGGAGCAGTCGTGCAATCATTTTCTTTAAGTACACTATTGGGCTAAATGTAGTTCCACGACTGAACACTTTTAAGTACTTAACGGTTTTAGATATTCTCCGCGCACGTTAAAAGGTCGCTAGCTTACTTTTTATTATCTCTGATTAGTCTTTTTTTTTTTAGCAAGTTTTCAATTTATTCACACACTTAGCCCATTTAAATGTATTTATCATTTAAGGCATTTAAGTAATGCAGCAGTACTTACAGTTAATAATACTAAACTTAGTATTAGTTTGAACTATTTTTGTTTTGTTTTTTTAAACACACCTCCACCGCGCTGCCCTCCATCTTCATGTTTTCCTCTGCGTTGCTCTGTGAAACCGCCATGTCGAGCTCATACACTACAGATTTTCAGTTACATTTACTGTACATTACTTCTACTTTTCGTCGTAAATATCTTTTTAAAGTCTCGGCATTTTCGGTTGCTCCGTCGCTAATGGCAACCATATTTGAACCGCCCTTTCTTCGGATTTATCGAGTCCCACTCTTTGACCGCATGAGGGCGCTGTTGAACTTATTATCGGCCGCCTCCATGGTTAGCAGTAGTTTTTCCATTTATTTCTTTTATTGAAAATTATCTTTTTTCCGTAGTAGTAGTTTTTAATGTTTTTTTTTTTATTCTAATTGTATTTTTCTTGGCGCTAAATTTATATATATTTTTTTATTTTGGGGGAATCATTACACCATCATTCCGTTAGTTTACCATTAGATAATCTAATAATCGTTTGACCTCCTTTTGCAAAGCACCGTTGCAAAGACTCTTAACAAAGTACATTTTTGTGCCATATATGCCAGAAACATGGTCCTTGCCCAGGCTCTAGCCAACCATACTGGGATTAAGCTCTCTGCCTGGGCCTTCTTGGACGCCTTAGAAGGCCTTTTTGTAGCTGCATGTTTTTTTATTTATTCACCCACTCTTTATTTTTTTTCCCCCAAGAACCAGTAGGCACCCATTTCAATCCCTAAATCAAAGTGATAGCCCGCTGAGAGTGAAAAATCACTGGCACTGGGACGACTCGGACCTTACTCGGCATTATGCAGATTCCAGGGCCCAGAGGGATTTATCCTGAGGGCCGAGGCTGGGTTGGGGGAGCGGCTGTCCTGGCCTTTGTGCACGCCCCTTTTCATCAACTAGCGGGCCAAGAAAGACAGAGGAAAGCAACAGCATCCCAGCCCCAGTCCTTACAGCTCCTCCATCTGCACAGCGGAGCTGGACGGACCAGCCAGGATGTGGAGAGCACTACTACTTAAACTCCTTTTTGTCCTTATATGCTGTGTTACATGGCACCACTCTGAAGGTAAGTACTGGGATTTTTTAAAAACTTTTTTTTCTCCCTGTCCACACAGGATGTTAGCTGAATGACTCATTGAGGAACTGCATAGCTGTTGCGTTGCAGTGCACTTGTTGCACATAGGAAAAAAATATTAGAAAGCTGTAAATAAATTATGTTTGATGGAATTTAAAGAGTATAAGAATGTAGAAATAGTATTTTTAATGAACCAAAAAGCCTTTGTTTTAGTGCCTGTACTCAGTATGAT
>VURO01014898.1:3280-16715 GCA_015108175.1 Pelvicachromis taeniatus
CTTTTTTTACATTTTTTTTTTTTCACCCCCCCCCCCCCCCCAAAAAAAAATCAATAAACATTTTAATAGAAATACAATAATTTGTTCGTAATCAAATTAAGTTTCATTGTCCTTCGTAGTTGAGAGTATGTTTTTATGTATCTTTCAGATAGTTTTCTGGAAAGAAACCTGGAAAGATGAATGTCATCATTTTTTATGTGGATATTTAGGAGAATATTAGCTACTCCTTTGTTTGAGATTTATGTTGTAATTATTCAATTGTAATACCGAAGAGGCACCGCCTAAGTGTATTAACTTGGCAAGATAGTGGTAATACATGAAATGTGATGGTACAGCAAATAATAAAATGCATCAGTCTGGAGTGGAGTTGCTGATTATACCAGAACAGTCATTGTCTTTTGTTGGTAATGCCAGAAAAGTGGACTAATCTCCAGCAATTTTCCTACATTAACTCCTCACCTGTTACAGATGCTGTGACCCAGCAAGAGATATCAAGAGAATCTGCTAAATATGGGACCAAATCTGATGTAAAATAATATTAGTAATGATATTAACAGAGAGGTAGTAGATGTAGCTTTCTGGAGTCTCAACACTTAACAGATGGAAGAAGGCAGATCGTGTAAGAGACATAGTTTGTGTAAGAATTAAGGACCTGGACACATTTTTAGCTCATAGTACGTCTTGTAGTCTTGTAGCATTTCATCAGCACACACTTATAAGAGGAAGACGGAGGGAGTCAGAGAGGGGAGGGAGATGGAGTGGGTTTAATGATTGTTCCCTGCATACAATCAGCTTGACTCTTTTCAAGGGCCATCAATATGTCACAGAAAGACACATCCAACGGATGTAGCTTTTAACATCAAGGTTATCTATTCTTGGCATGAATTCACTCCCTCCACTCCTAGTTTCTTGCCCTGTCCCCTCTCCACATCTATTCTCCCCTCTTGTCTTAACTGCTTCCACTTTGTCTTTCTCCTCCTCTATGCACTCTTCTGCTTTCTGATTATTTGCTGTTTCTTTTTAAAAACCACTCTCCTTTTTAGCAACTTAGCCAACAATTTCTGCTTTTCAATACATCAGGGAAAAAAAAATATATAACTTGAACAATCCAATTAACAACCCAATTACACTGTCTGTATTATCTCCAAGGGCTGAAATAACGCTAGGCAGGTGGGGGATGGGGTTAGATGTTGCTCATCGCCAGCTTCTGTAAGAATTGGTGCAAGTGACTTATGGGCTTGGGGCGGAGGCTGCTGTGAGCCAGGGCTATTATTGTGGACACAATCCATCTCCGGCTGTCCTTTTATCAGTTCAGCCCAACGTCATGAGATGGAGTCGCCACCTCCTCTCTATAGGGAAGCCAGTAGATAGATAACCCCTCTGCGTCCCATAAACTAACAGGCAGTAGACTGTGATTCAGCCTACTGAGAGGTCAGCTGGCACACACAGCACATTGCCATGGAGAGAAATTGAATTGTTTCACTTAGTACTGGTGTGCTGGCTATGTGTGGCAGTATGAGCTAAGTGTATTTTTCTTTTGAGTGCCAGTTAAATTTTGCCAGAGATAAACAGCAACAGCACCAAGCAACTGAGAAGCCAGCACAGTACTGAATGTGGAAATGCAGCACATACTTTCTCTTTCTTGATTTCATATGCGTAAGATGAATGAGTGAATAAGATGAAATGCCTGATGTAACAGAAGCTGGGCTCAGTTTGAAAAAAAAAGAGAAAAAGATGCCATATAGAATGAAATGGCATTTCCACATAGTGTACAGTTGGTTATTAACAGTATTATGTAGTTGTAAGGTGAGACTTCCGTTACATCACAGGGTTAAATCAAATACACAGAAAACCACTAACACGTCCACACCTATGACCAATTTGGAATCCCAAGTTAACTAAAGTCTTAAAGCTGCAAGTGGAGGCCAGGGAATCGTGATCCGTCACTTGATCACTTCAGCAACTCGATGTATTTAAACACTTTAGTTAAAAAAAACTGCTTTTTTATTTTTGATGTGCGTTTCTCAGTGAAGCTTTACAATGGCATGCTCAAACAAAATCCATTCCTATTCAGTCTTAACTAATAGACTCTTATGTCCATTAGTTACCTTTTTAAACAGCTGAGGTGTCACCCATCTTTCCCCAGACCCAAACAAATCTCCTGCTTGTAACTTTAAGAATTAAAGTGACATTTGTCCTCCACCAGTAAAAAATATTTAGTCCATTAAACATAAATAGCTGTCATCATGATGCATGCCCTAAGCTTATGCCTTCCCTGTTCCCCTCCTGGCCGTTTACTGCGGCCAAACAACTGCAGCGCCTGCATGTTCTCAACTTCAGCGTATTGATTAAACTTTTAAATAGCTGCCATATAACCCTGGGACATCAGGAAGATTAATTTGCGTCAATGTTCATCTGTAATTCATTAGCCATTTATACTCTCCACATTCACACAAGCTATCAGGGAAATGCGCCCCATTTTTCACCAAGGCAGAGGCTGGGGAGAAGGGAGAGGAAAAGGAGGGAAGAGAAAGTGTGCAGGGGAGACAGGAAGGAGGGGATTAAACAGCCTACAACATAACAGTGAATAGCAAGCCATGTAGGATGCTAAGACATCCAGTGGCTTTAATTGAATGTGAAAGAAAGCACAGCACATGGTGCCGTTTCATAATATTATATAAAATACTGTGATGTATTATACTTTTACTTTTATTGTTGCTGCACAGGCTTTCATTAGGGCCCTGTTTCTTTTTCTTTGGGTGTGAGGTATTAGATTACACGCACGCACGCACGCACGCACGCACGCACGCACGCACGCACACACACACAAAGAGACCCTGACCAATACAGAGACAGATGTAGAAACTTTCTACATGATTCAGATGCTATAACAACACACACTGAAGGCCAGCAAAGAATTTGAAAAAATGGGTGGGGTGTGTGTGACAGATGGAGAGTTGAAATATTTGCCACTGCCACATCCTGATGGGCTTTCAGAGGAAAGTTGCTGGGTCATGGCTCAACCAGCGCTGATCAATACCAGGCAGCTTTTTCTACATGATTCTCCTTGAGGTAGAAAAATAGCACATTCACAAGCTGAAGGCTGGTTGTGTGATTGAAGGATCATGAGTTACAAAAGCATATATGCAAACAAAAGGTAGGATAACACCCTTTCCTAAAAAGACATGCAGTGCACATAACTCAGGATTGTCAAACTCATTTTATATAGTGGGCCACATACAGGCTTCTTTGATCTTTAGTGTGTAGAATAAAAGTTCTGGTAGTTCATTGCTGAGACTGTTCTGTAATTATAAATTATAACGTTTTTCATTAATTCAAAGAAAATGACCTTTTTTTCCGCCGTGAACCAACTGTAAGTAACAAATTTATAAGCTACATGAAAAAACAGGAACTTTTTGTTATTTAATTGTTTTTATATTACTTAATTGTGTTGTAGTATGTATAGTATGAATGTGGGGAGTGGGGGTGTTATCAACAGGAAAAGGTGTAAAACTTAAAAGTGCAAACATCTATGCACTCCTTCACATTTTTTCAGAGCTGTCCAGTTCTGGCCCCGGGGCCACATGTTTAATACCCCTGACATAACCTATGTGTTAGCATAGCATGACTGAACCCCTATAGCGGACAAACACTTTAAACTGAAGACTCTAATTGAACACTTTAAATTTATAATCGTATATACAGGTAAATGCCTGTCAGTTATCCATCTTTGCACCTTCAACTTATGAGGACGAGAAGGAAATTGAATTCGGGGGCACATAAATTTTGACTGAAGACGAGATTACTATTCTGGGGGGAGGTTCTAGTAAAAAAAAAAAAAAAGGAAATTAATTTCAGTGACATTTATTCCATATAGAACCAGAAGAGAAGAGTAGTTACAGTAGCTCTGGAGGCTGCAGATAACAGGAAGGTGGTTTAAGGTGGAGGACAGAAGGTCCCCATTCGAGGGTCTTTCGCAAAGCATACATTGTCATCTAACCAACGGAAACCCAACTGCAAGCACATTAATGACAGGCCGGTTATTTACTCCCAGAGTTCATCCACTATTGAAGGCACGTGAAAGCACTAATGATGCAAGTAATCATAAGCGCTCATTTTCTCCCTTAGCATGTGGATCACAAATCACCACGCGTGCACACCGCATTGCCTGACACTGATCGATTGTGTTCTTCATTACGCTTGGGACTTCTAATTAAAAGAAAAGCCCAGATAAGTGGTTCAAACCTTTGACCAAAAACACGAAAGAAAAAGCGAAAATCACAATTAAGAGATTCGACTGTGTTTGTTAATGGCGCCGTTAATAAGAGCGGCTGGTGAGTCGCTCAATGAAGGTTTAATCACTGGGACAGGATTCAATAACAAAAGAGCATAATATTAATCACCAGAGAGTGATAACTTCACTGTTCATCTCTTTGACATTGGAGGAAGGGATGAATTAATGATGCACTCCATCCGAACACATTAAATAATAATTATCAGGCAAAACAGCATGAAAGGGACTGCATAATGAACCCCATTGTCAGGTCAATTACAACCACATAAAACTGTTCAAAGGGAAGTAGCTTGTTACTAGATGGCCATACTTGAAAGGACAGCTGTGGCTTTATCAGTGCAAGGTGCTGGGCAAGCCATTCGCTCCCATATCAGGGCTTAAAATGTGTGGAGGGGGGGTTGACATACAGTTTATTCTTAGAGGGCACTGAAACTCTGTCTGGCTGCACATGCCTACTGTAAAAAGCTAGAAGCATCAGTGAGGCGTTCAGTGAAGACCACATCGAAAATTGTCTAGCAAGAGATAAATGACATGACAATGACAATGTTTTGCTGGCTCTAAAGCAATGTCAGTCGCTAAGTGCCATGTTAACTAAACTCAGCTACACAGACAATGATGGACTTCACGCATCAGTGGACAAAATGGCACCTCACTGCCTGTCAGTGGTAATTTCCATCAAATCAAGGATGGCCAGCAAATTTAGCCATGAGTGTAACTGCTGCCGGAGTTTTACACATGCACTGATAATTTAGGTACACATTGTGCAGTATTTTCCTTCTTCGCCGTGCTATAAAAATCGACAAATTTTGTTTCACCGAGCATTAAGCGCATCAGCTTGTCCTCTAGCTCCACTTTTGATCTAGACATCAATTAATGCATGGCTGCTAGTACTACTCTGAGACACTCTCTTAAACAAACGGCATGGCAACCTCCAGCGTGACACATATCAATACTGATCTGATGTCTTGTTCCACAGTCGTCTCTCGCTCAGTTCCTGCCTGGCTGCACCTGCCTGACTGGAGTGTCCAGGGTTGGCTGTACTCCTTCACACTTCCTTCCCCTGCAGACATCAAACACTTATTAGTCCCCATCCTAGGCCTGCTAACTGACTGGCCAGTCTGGGCCACACGGGGACCCCATTATTAGAGTCATTTCAGTGCCCATCCTGACGCCTGTTAGGCAGCTCTCTACCTGGGGCTCCTGCTCCCTGCCTGCCCGACTGAGTGCCTGGCCAGCCAAACAGTGATTGAACATGACATGGTGACAGAAAACAGGGGAGAAGGGCAATGGAAATAAAAGAACAGAGATGGCAGAGTGAGGCAGACAGAGATGGGAAAGAGGAAGGTGGGTATGTTAGCCAGAGCCCTTGTGGCGTAGGGTGTGCCCATCAACACGGATGAGCGTTAGCCAAGAGCCGCATGTCACAATGATGGAAGAGCTGGATCACTCACATCAGAGCTTCATCTGACTGGAAGATATCAATCTCCAGGCCTAATCCAAAAGGACATGGTAAAATATCCTTTAACATTGCTCTTCCACCCTGCCTTTGTGTGTCCCCTGCTTCTGGTAGCAGATGAAAATGTGTGTAACCTTCGTCGTTGGACCTCAATCGACCACACTCATTTTCACATCCCATTTCCTCTGTCTCTAGCACTGACAGTCAAATTATGAGGGGCAAAATGATGAGCAAAATGGTACCTTGACAAATGGCATTTAGCCACTAAATACCGAATGAAAGAAAAAAGAGAAAAGATTACTTACATATGTGAACTGCTCAGATGTTTTAAATCAGAGAGTTGAGGAAAATCAACATTTTTCTAGCGATGGTGTGGCGAAACTTTGGTGACATCATAGGTTTTTAGCCAAGCATGCATTTTACTCATGCGGAAAGATAGATTTTGTTTGTAAATGTTTATATCAAGTTAAGAGTGAAATCTGTAGTTAAACCCATATTTAAGATTTGGTTTTCAGGATTGAATTATTTACAAATAATTGCAAAAAGTGACATACATGTAGAGTGTCTACTATTGGTTAAAGTACTTGCAGTTGTGCACTTGCAATCTGTGCCATTTACCTTGAAGGGGTATGATATTCATCTCAAAGAACTGACAAGCATATATAATATGTCCCCTTAATTATTCAATAAGTATGGTATCCCCATCAATTCAAAAAGCAAAACACAAACAATTCCCTGGATTTTCCATAAAGCAAGATCTTGTTGCATTTTCAGAAATGTCATGTTTTTTTTGCAAATCTGATTTGCAACTTTTCACCATGTATACAGTTTAGATCTTCTCACCAAAGGCCTAAAGTTGAAAATTAAGTGGCTGGCTAAATGACATCATTTACAGAATAATTGATACTTATTATATCTATTAATGTAGAAGATTTTGCACATACAGCATGCATGCATGCATCCCAAATGATCCCAATCTTCTAAAACTTTCTTCAACATAACAATGAGTTCACTGAACTTAAATGGCCTCCAGGATCTGAAGATTTCAATTCAATAGAGCACCTTTGGGATGTGGAGCAACATGAGATTCACATCATGGATGAAAGCCAACAAATCTGCTGCAAATATGTGATGCTATCTTATCAATATGGACCTAAAAGCTCTGAGGAATGTTTCTGAGACCTCGTTAAATCTGTAGCAGTAAGAAAGACAGTTGTTGAAGGCAAAAAAAGGATCCAATACAGTACTCGCAAGATCTGCCTAACATAATTGTTCATGCATACGGTATGTATTAGACCTGCATAATTAATCTAATTTTAATTTCAATCACAAATTGGTCTTTCTCCAATTAAATGTATATAATCAAAGAATACTGAAAAAGTGTGTTCCTAAAATACAGTTAGGTCCATATATATTTGGACACTGAATATTTTTTTTTTTTTTTACCTGTTTACTGAAAAATATTTCAATTAGATACATAAGGGATGTGGACATAATTCTCAGCTTTTCACTTTCACTTGAGATTATCCACATTCAAATTGGATGAAGGGTTTAGGAGTTTCAGCTCCTTAACATGTGCCACCCTCTTTTTAAAGGGACAATTTCTTTGTAATGTCATTATTAATTAAGCAGATAACAGGCCTGGAGTTGATTTAAGGTGTGGTGTTGCATTTGGAAGATTCTGCTGTGAACACATGTTGCCTGTGAACAGGCAACATGTGTTCCTGTTCACAGGCAACACAGGCAACATGAACTTCGACCACATGTTGCCTGTTCACAGGCCTGTTCACAGGCAACATGTAGTCTTAGAAGCTCTCTGTACAGGTGAAGCAAGCCATCCGTAAGTATCAAAAACAGAATTAACCCATCAGAGAAACTGCTACAATAGTAGGAGTGGCAAAATCTACAGTTTGCTACATCCTAAGAAAGAAATAACCGGTGAACTCGGCAACGCAAAAACACCTGGACATCCATGGAAGACAACAGTGGTAGATGATCCAACTCTACCATGAAGAGAAAATTGAATGAAAGTAAAAACAGAGGGTTTACTGCAAAGTGCAAAACACTCATAAGCCTCAAGAAAAGAAAGGCTAGATTGGACTTTACTAAAAAAGCCAGCACAGTTCTGGCAAAAAGATTCTTTGGACAGATGAAACCAAGATCCACCTCTACCTGAATGATGGCAAGAAAAACGTATGAAGATGGTGTGGAAGAGCTCATGATGATACCACATCATCTATAAAACACAGCAGAGTTATTGTGATGGCTTGGGCATGCATGGCTGCCAGTGGCACTCGGACACTAGTGTTTACAGATGATGTAACACAGGACAGAAGCAGCCAAATGAATTCTGAGGTGTTCAGAGACATAGTGTCTGCTCACATCCAACTAAATGCAGTCAAAATGATTGAGTGGCATTTCATAAAACAGATGGACAATGATCCAAAACATATAGCCAAAGCAACCAAGGAGTTTATTACAGAAAAGAAGTCGAATACTCTTGAATGGCTAAGTCATCCACCTGATCTTAACCCAGTTGAGCATGCATTTCACTTTAAGGCTAAACTTCAGACAGAAAGGCCCACAAACAAACAGCAACTGAAAGCCGCTGCAGTAAAAGCCTGGCAGAGCATTAAAAAGATGGAAACCCAGCATCTGGTGATGTCCATGAGTTAAAGACTTCAGGCTGTCAATGCCAGCAAAGGGTTTTTTAACCAAGTATATGAAATAAACATTTTATTTTCAGTTTTTTAATTTGTCCAATTAATTTTGAGCCCTGAAATGCAGGGATTGTGTTAAAAAAAAAAGCAGCACAAAAGCAAATGTAGCGTCCCCTAAAGCAGTGCCTGACCATATCAGGAGTGTAGCACAGTCTAAGATTTCTACCAGCACAGCATGGACGTTAAATCAGTGTTTCTTTTACATGACGTGAAATAAAACCACTTTTGTCACTAAAATCAATAAATAATTGTGACGGGTTGTGATCAGAGTATTGATCAGAATTATCGTGATAATCGTTTTGGCCATAATCATGCTGCTCTGATATGTACACTATTTAAGAGTAGTTTAGAGCCAGACATTGTGTGAGTTATAGGAGTAATTATGGCCGTACAAAATGGGAGTACAAAGAAAAGCAGCCAACAGATATTGTAAATTTAAGGTTAAAAGGATGAAAAATGCGCACTTGGTGACATCGCATTCAGCTTATAGCAATGTCAAATTACATGCCGTCATTTCCTGCCAGAATTACAACTGATGAACCCACGGTGGCCAATCAGATTTGAGGCTGTGGTGATGATACGTTTGTGTTTTGTGAAATTCTTCATGCCCCTCTGGCCTCCCTGTGCCTTATGCAGATGGATGGCTCCACTGCAACTCTATTTCTTTTAATTAATATGACATATCCCCCGCTCATATGCAGAGAGTGAGGCAGGGGGACAGAGAGATGAAGGTATGAGGGAATGATTAACTGTGGATCTGTCCCTCCTTTTGAGAAATGATCTCGCCTCTTCTGCTCTCCCCAGTCTTTCCTCCTCCTCTCTTCATTTCCGTCTTCCTTACGCTCCCTTGTCCGTGCCCCTCTTTGGCTCACTTCATTTCTTTCTGCACCCTCCCCTCTCTTTCTGTTTCCTCTTATCTGTGTCTCCCTCTCTTCCCCCTCTCTCTCTCTCTGTCTCCCTCCTCACCTCTCCTTCCCCCCTGACACCCTCGGACTGTCCTCAGCCCCTGCACATCTCCTGACAGGTAAAATAATAACGCTCGTACATCACTGCCCCGAAAAAGTCCTATAACCTAAATCTTCACTTGCCACACACCCCGGGACTCAATTACTTTATTGACATGTAATCTTCATAAGGGGAGAAATATTGAGCATGTAAGGTCAGCCAGTTATGAAGACATATTATCATATTATCTGCATGAGGGTTGTAGGGGCTAGGACCTGACAAAGCTAATTATAATGGTACATGTTTCAGAGCTCAGAGCGTATTATCTGCTTGGCTGCTTGGTTGAGCCACAGCTGAGGTATAGAGGAGAAGGGGATGAGATTTCAAACCTAATAGGAGTGGGATGTCATCTCAGGGCATAGGAATTAATGAAGCCAAATATTATCGACTGCACATCACGGCACTAATGTCCTTGATTTGTTCACTGTATTTGTCAGGATTACCTCGCCATACACTAATGGGTAACAACACATCACAATAGAATCAGACTGTGGAAGCCATTCCTAAAACTGAACAATAATAATAATAATAAAAAGCTATACTACATCCCTTCAACTATGGTATACAAGGTGCAAATAAACTGCTGTTGCTCGAGCTGCTCCTGAGCCAAAATGTCACCGTGGGTTAGTGACGGCAGGAAGGACAGATGCTGATGGCTGTGTTATCGCTTCTCTCCCAAGGTTATCTTAATATCATCTTTTCGGCTCTCTTATTACAATCTACTGCCTGCTATATAACAGAAAAACACTAATCTGGGTGATGGTTCAAAATGTTCTATTTTCACTTGAAAATAGTGCCCACTATTATTTACAGGGAAATTATAATGAAAGGAGAGCAAGGAGGAGGAGGGGGGGTGGGGGGGGGTGGAAGCAAGTTATTCTAGTGAAACATAGACCAAAGGGCAAAAAACAAACAGTTGGCTAGCTCTGAGACACTGCATGTCAGGGTCACAGTGGAAACATGCAAACATAGAATCAGACCGCCAGATATGTTTGTTTCACTTTATCCAGCAGCATGCCCTCCACCCCATCTCAGTTATCCAGCTGTCCAAGTCCTTAGCGCAGAACTGCTCCTGCAGAAGACGCCTAAAATGGTATGGAGCGGCTGGCCAGTGTTGCCAAAGGTTATGCGTTAACACTTGCTAATGGTGTCAAATTGTGAGACATATTTTTGCTTTCTTTAGAAGCTCTCCAGGCACTAAACACACACATACACAAAAAAATATCTTTCGTTTATTTGTGCTAAAATAATTTGCTTTCAGCATTTTCAATCAGTTTATTGACATTCTGTTATAGCAGTTCATAATTTCAGCAAATACTCTATACACATACACAACCAAAAGTTTTTTGTTTTTTTTATCAAATATGGTGTGGTTTGAAGGTTTAGGTTTGAGTATATGTTTGTCCTTTATGACAGGGATGAAGCAGTGCAACAATCTGGGATAAATGTATGTGTCTGAAAAAAAAAGAGTTCATCCAATCATCTTGCAATGCAGCAACGTAACATGCCAGAAACTATTGACAAATCAAATTATGACGGTGAAATAACTTGTCTGCTCATATTACAATGACAGGGAAACCTGCTCTGTCTGTTTAAAGGGACTTAATAAGAAAATCAATGTGACAGATTAAAAGGTTGTTGTGGACTTCCTAGCATTTCAGTGACCCTGCTCTTTTCATTCTGGTTGAGCTGAGATGTTGAAGCCTGTGCAAACCCTAAAACCCACTACTTCCTGTAACCGAGGGCCCTTTTTATATTTTAAAAGAGATAAAATGCATGTCAGTTCTACAAAATAGCACTGACATTCATATCCAGTTGACCTTATGGACTTCAAGGTGGGGCACAAAATCTGCAACACTGTGTCTGTGTTCGGCTCAGCTTTGACACGGTTCATTCAAGTCGGAGAGTGAATCTGAAGTAAACAGAAGCTTAGATCCATAGCACAGGAATCCCAGCATCTGGGATAATGGCCTTCTCTTCTCTTTACAAGCAGTTTTCACACAGCCCAATGCAATGAATAATCTAAATGGCACTTAATGTGAGCTATGCTGATACTCTGACAATAGTTTGTGTTCAGACATCACAGCTTAGTGTCTCCCAATTGTGTATTGATGCTTAGGCAGTTGACAATAAATCACAGGATTCAGCAGAGTGAATCCAGAGAGTGAGAAAACAGTTTAGACAATCGCCCAATGGAGCTTACCATAATTGACAGATGAGTTCAGCTCTTTTCACGACAATAGCTCAGAGCGTAGAGGGTACCTGGGAATGACATTGTGTGTGTATGACGGTTCAGGACAAATAATGCTCCAGAGAAAAAAAAAGTGCACCCATGAGGACCTGGAGTTTTTGTATTATATCAGTAATGCAAATATTGCAATCTTTTAGTAGTTCTTTTAGTGCTTCATTGAATTGACTATAAAACTCCCTTCCTGGAAATCTTGTAAAGAGATTTCCAGGTGTCTTAATTGACACAACAGCACTAAAGTAATCTACCCTCTAGTTTCATTCCTGTAAAACGGTAAGGACTCCTTTTCTAAAAACTGTGACCTCTATTATTAATAAATATCAAGTGTTAGTAAAGTTTTACAGAAGAATTGAATTATACAATTTGAGAATTATTTTTATAGTTGTGCAGTTTCATGTTGGTGAGTAAGAGTATCACTCTAATCACTACATTGCTAGGATCTGGTTATGCAATGGTTAAAATAAACAGAAGGGAGAATTTCCCACCCCATATTTCTTTATGTTTTGCTTCAAAGGAGCATTTTTTAAAAGTATTTTTGACCAACTGTTCTTCAGGCTTTCTGAAGGTCATTCGAAATCCGTCGTTGCACCTGGTCGTTTTCAGGTTCTTGTGTGTTGATGCACCTAACACCAACCTAAAAAAGCACCTAACTCAAAGGATGTCTATACATAACAGATTTATCAAGGAACCAAATTGAAATAGCATCTTTAGAGACTTTGTTACAAACAGTCTGATGCAGAAGCACACAATTTGTTGCCATTTCTTTAGTCAAATCTTGAAATATGTTAAAATTTACAGAGTAGGTAAAGACAGAGGTACAATAGTATGCCTTTAAAGCCATCTTTAAAACATGGTAGAGGCTCTGTCATGCTTTGGGGCTACATTTCAGCCAGTGATGTTCTCAAAATGTATGTCTTTATCATTGAAATACCATCTGGAAATACCAAGTGGATGATTGGGGAAAGCTTCATTTTTCACATAACGCACTTTATTGGTACCAGCTTGACAGAGAATGGAACAGAAGGCAGCCTACATCCAAAGAAGAGCTTTGAATGTCCTTCAAGAAGCCTGGAGATCTCATTCTGAAGACTTCTTAAAGAAATGAAAATAACTTTCTGCCTGACAGAGTTAAGGCTGTGAAGAATAAAGGTAGTCAATACCAAAAATTGACTTTCCAGCTCATTAGAATTGTGCAAACTCTATTTTTGCCTTATATACTGTATTTCCTTGTATGTTTACACATGTTTCAATAGAGTGATGCTTCCAATTCCCATTTTATTAGCAAAATACAGGAGAGCTTATGGCTTTTGCACAGTACTTTATATAGATCATTCTGTGGAAGTCTTGAAATTGTGCTTAGTTTTGTTGTATACACAATAAGATAATTTTTAAAAAAGATCATTAGCTATATCAAGGTTTTATTGCACTTTTCTATTCTCTAGCCAGAGTCCACCTTATGCTGCTGTGTGGCCTCTTCTTTCACCAAATATTAGCTTTTCCCTGTTGTGTATAGCTATGTTAAGATTCCTGACAGAAAGCTTCACTGATGTAGCACAGCTGTTAAGCCATACAGCATGACAAACTAGCTGCTGAGTGAATAGAAATCTAATTTGTTTGAGCCATTAACCAGGCTTACATTAAAGCATGTTTTGATCTTGAATGATTACCGTGTGCGATCAGTTACCCTAGAATTAGCATCTACAGCCGACTCA
>VURO01014898.1:16735-38755 GCA_015108175.1 Pelvicachromis taeniatus
CACCCTAATTAAGATATATGACGCCACATAAATCGAGAAGGTAAGTGTATTTTAACAAAGTCGGTATTGTTTTAACTTAGCGGATACAATCATACAGATCAAACTATGTGACGTTTTGTATCTCTGTTTAAACATCCCAGGTAACGTGCAATAATGACAAGGCTACAAGGCTTTGTTCTGGTCTGATCCTGTCCCTTTTAGAATGACAAGTTGTCGGCCATCTGCTTGAATGTTAGTAGCTATTCATCAGAATGAAGGGTAGCAAGCCCCCCTCAAGTAGACAGACTCAGCCTGCTCACTGAGCAATTTGTTTCAAGGGGTACTGACACAGAAGAAAGCTTGTGGACCCAACATCCATCCTGCTGCAAAAATATCCAAAACCATCTGGCAGCTAACCCCCATCCTAAATTACCATGATGGACTCCCACCTTTGGAAACCATGAAGGCTCCAGAAACCCGCTCCAACTTCTGACTGAAAGTACAACTTGAAAGCACTGACCACATCAGTTGTCCCCAGCCACAACTACAAATCATGGTGGAAAATGAATAGTGTAGTTGCATTAGAATCAGAGTTGATTGTTGCAAGCCTATCCACTTTGGATGATTTATGTTCTGCTACCTTCCTGAGAATGACCAGTGCAACTGGGAAGTAAACCAAGGTCCAGAGGACTTGGAGTATATTTTTCCAGGAGGGCTGGGCCTGCTTGGCAGAAACTCATGTCCTTGTCTATCCTTCTGACACATTAAGGGAAGCAGCCAAGAAACATACGTCTGTTTGTGCTTAAGAAAGTTTAAACGGGTAAGTCCAGTTGGGTTTCTATCATCATAAATAACAAAGGTTTGTCCGCAATAGTCACGGACGATAAAGATTTAGGAGGCTCCATATTTTTCCGCTGCTGAGAAAGTGGCTCAAAGCTTGTAATAATCATATTTCAATATTGATGGGTGGAAGAGGTGAAAGTATGACGTTGAAAGTTTTCATGTTGACAGTTGAAATGAAAAGCACTCAAAACAGGTGCTTTAAAAAAAAAAAAAAAAAAAAAAAAAAAACCCTGCAGATTAATTTGTATTAATTTGTGACATTAGCTATAAATTGTCTAACATCGGTGAACTCTTGGCGGCATCATAATGAAACCACTTCAACCGCTTCAGACAAACTAAATCCAGAATACTTTAACTTGACTGAAACAACCCTTATTAAGGCAGAATATCAGAGAGAAAAATATGTACTTTCATACCAATAGCAAAAGGAACTAACAAACAAATATCTTGGAATAGTTCAGAAGCTGACAGTACTATCTTTCCACTTTAAGTTTTTCCTGTATACGCCCAACATCAGTTTAAGAACTCAAGACACTCAGGAGACTCTCTCAGCTACATCAAACGGCAAGGTAAAAACAATAGTGTCACTGACATTTCCCCAAACCCTGCACAAACAGAATTATTCACACACTGCGAGAGGAGTGCCATCAGATAACGGAGAGATAATGACACTTGGTGGAAGGCAGCTTTCTCAAAGCAGTTTAGAGCTGGCGCGTCACAGTTTGGCAGTTAAGCCTGTCATGGAAGTTGAGGAGGTTATCCTGGCATTTTAATCTAGCCTGCTTCTAAGGGAGAAAATGTAGAGGTGATTTCCAGGGCTAGGAATAACAAGGACAGGCCTGCCTCCAAAAATGAGCTCTCATCACTTTGGATGCGGACAGCGTGGTGCTGTGCGAAGCCGCGATGAGGGATTGCAGGCCCAGTTTGCCTCGTCCCCTCTCGCCTCATCCATCTCCATAGGCTGGCTTAAATGGATATTCATGTTGCTGAGCCAATCCACTCCTGGGAGGAATAATATCACATCATCTGACTCAGATAAAGGAAATAGAGCCTGTCCTATTCAGGGGGAGTATATAGTACTGTGATATGCTGTGATATACACCAGGAGCCTCGCTGCCAAAAAGTAGACTGATGTGACCACGATGGAATTTTCAGAATCCTGTACATTTGAGACACGTTTAGAAGAAAAAAGAGAAATATTGAGCATTTACTACACATTTTTCTACTTTTTGTTTCTAACTACAAGTAAGAGTCCATAGATTCAATCAAGGACATTTTTAACAGCAAAATGTATTATAAGCAATAAAGTAAAAGGTATTTACTTAGCAAAATTACAACATTCAAAGGAGTACATGTAAATGTGCCTTTTTAAACAGAATATTATTACTGTTAAATAAACATGTACTTTTTTCTTTTGTCTTTTAATAAGATACATTTTAGCCTAATAAGCAGAAAACATTATACTGTATTACATTATATAAGGTAATTACAAGCATTACTATAAAATGTATTAATCGAAGGCTACTTTTAGCTGTTCAGCAACATTTTAAATGAAACATAGCCAAGCATTGCTAGAAAATTTGCATTGCAGCACCACAGTACAATATCTTATATTTCGACATTATCTGTTCAAGTAGCTCCCGAGGCTAAGACTGTGCGTGGTCATTTAAACAAACGGGAACATCTGTTTGAGGTTTGACTGTGTCCGTTTTGTAGCTGTATTTTGATTTACATGACAACTTCCGAGATGGCAACAGGACACCCAGTCATTACACACTAAACTTAAGACACCTCATCAGTTCACCAACTGGCAGACGCTGCAGAGAAATAAAACCTTCATGAAGTGACGAGTGCTTGGGAAACACTTTTATGAAGTCAGTACCTGGGAAGAAGGCCATGTCTTTACTTTGTTAATTTACTTTGTAGAGTTTGGTGCAGAGGCTCGGTATATGGCTGCCAGCTCAATGTGTGTATATATATCACTCTCTGTAACAGCATTTCATCATCTGTCCTTTCTCATTGATGTTGAACGCACACTTCAAATTTTGTTTGGTTTATTAGAAAAGTTTATAGAAAGCGGCTCTGCAAAGGACTCTCTGGGACAGTCTTGAGGAAAAGATTACACTTTTCCCTTTCCATGTGGTTCATTTTAGTTGTGCGGGGGCCAAAGCAAGTCTTTGTGTTTAAGAGTGATGTTTATCAGGGGACAGATTGTCCTGGTATAATCATTATGGGACTGAGTGAAATGTCTTGCAGAGCACGTATGTCTAATGGGAAACGTCAAAGGTTTGCTCTGTGTTTTCTCACTAAGTTCCAGAGAGGATGTTTCCATACTTTTGGAACATGTGGCCCAAACCAGAATGGAAGGACTGTCAGCTGAAAGAGCAGAGTCGTCATTCTAACTACAGATTGACATCGACCAGAACTAAGTTATCACTCAAGATAAGCACGGAAAAACAGCTTGGCGCAGAAAAACCTACGGGGTTAAGAAACAGATGTCTGATGTAATGCCAGTTAATTTAGGAAGCAATTTCATAATCAGCAGAACACGTTTTCAAAACAGATTTGCATTCACAACAGCATCTAATCTAAGCACTTATAGAAGATACAATCAGCTCTGGTTATTACACAAGCAACAATAAACAGACATCGGGGAAATGTATATCTATTTTTTCATTTTAAAGCCATCAAACTCATTTTTACTTTTACAAAGTGTGGTGTACAGAGGACATTAAGTCATCAGTCAAACAAACAACCTTTTCCCTCATAATGACAACAGCTAAGTTTCAACACTAGCAGTTTAGTCATCCATTAGTCATGTATCCCATCCAGATGTCTGGTGGAGGAGAGGAGGGGAGGAGGAGATAGCAGCAGGTGTAGATCTCTCTGAGCCCAGCTGAGCTCTAAAAGGCAGTGCTTAGCACCCACAGCTCTGTCATCTGGCCTCTCCCCTGTCTCCACCAGCCTCTCGACAGCCCATTCCTCATCATTTACCCCTTTTTGGCAAAGCCCAGAGCCCTTCTAATGGGCCACTCTGAATGCTTCCAGATGTTTGTTTATTTGTTGTGCAGCAACTGTAAAACAGTTTACTCTTAGCTTGGATCTGTTCCCGTTGCTCCATTTCGGGGCGAGGGAGGGAGTGCCGAGGGAGCTATGGGGATTGTAGCAGGAGCTGCAGTGCAGATCACCTCGACATGTAACAAAAGCGAACTTCTAAACAAATGCGAGGTGCCCCATGGGCATCGTCAGAAAGGATGTTTTTTTTTTTTTCTTCTTTGAAGGCTGCTTTCCTCTTGGGAATTTTAATAACAGTTGTGCACCATTTAAGTTACATACATACAAAGTAGCTGGAAGCAGGCCCAGAAAAGCAAGATTAAAAGGGCCCAGGGCTCATACTGTAAGGCAGATACCAGGTGGGTTTTTTTTCTTGATCTATTTACTCGGCTTGTACAGAGATATCCCCTTCATTTACAGCTGTCACTGCTGAAGGATGGCCTAATCAGATTTAATCTGATACATGTGAAAAAGCAGCTTCTAGTGTCTGGCATATTTATTGAATTATACAAAGGAAATGAAAGGCAGTTCATTAAAATTTCTTCTGTGCACACGGATATATCAATCAAGTCTCAAGCCTCTCGCTCTCTTTTTTTTATACATACCTCTAAACTACAGCTATAATTAGATCTATGAAATCAACATGTAAATCTGACTTCAAAACGTGCCACCTTAAGAAAACGACAAGGTGGTAATAAATAACTCAGCACATTTTTTTTTTTCTTCTCCAGGCTGAAATGATACATCCTCACAGTATGACACAAGACTGCCTCATGTAATTGGCTGTGTAAAAGCGTAGTATAGACCAGTCTTCATGAAGGCAAACTATACTTTACACTGAGACTCCATCTTGGACTGTTAGATTTAGAGTTGAGCTGACAGTTGGACCAGCACTGAGAGTTAGAGCTAAGGTGACAGTAGTGGACGATCCTCGGGCCCCTCTGCCAGACTATATACTCCACTCTGTGTCACGCCTTCGCCAAGACACACTAGAGCAGCCCACCATCCTCCTTCACGTTGCCTTTTGTCTAGTTTCCTCTCATTTTGAAGTCTCATCTACTTTCACTGTTTAAAGCAGCCCCTCTTCCTGATTTTCCCCTGTCCTGTCCCCCCCTACTTACCTCTCTGTCCACTGTCAGATTTCTATGAAATTACGATTAAGATTTCACTACCACAGCAGCAAATGTTTTTTTCACTACTCTCCCCTGCTCTTCTCTCTGCTACCTTGTTTAACTCCGTGTCCTTCACCAACCAAGACAGGAGCACAGTTTCCACCCCTCTGTCCCTGGGCAGTGACCTGCCAGTGCTGCCTTCCATTGGGAGCTCCCAGCTGCTGTAATTACCTCTGCCACCCAGACTCTGGGGCTTTAAAAGAGGTAACACGGTGGAGTAGTTAGGTGCAGAGGGTTCAAGGGAGGTAAAGCAGAGTGTTTCTGAAACACCGTCGCAGCGATCTCAGATTTGCAGCGGATATGGCCGCTATTTCTGGAGTCTGGATAAAACCAAACAGCCTCCCGCTTTTCTCTCTATTAAAAAGACCACACCATCAACCCAAACCACTACTACAGCATAATACAGCATAATGAGTACTTCAAAAACCCAAAGATGTGTATTAAGTGGATAACTGTTGAGCAAATTCCATGTCTAATTCCTTTTACTATTAAATGAAACACCTTCAATACAATGAAGTGCATTTTTTATTCAAGTATTGATTGTGATTCTCAAGATTAAAGCATAAAACAAACAGGATGATCACATGGGACAAGAAGCAGCAGTGGCAAAAGCACAATACAGAGTATGACCAGAGTGGCTTACTTTTGCAACAAATTTTGAACAAACACGTAGTGATTTGTTTAATTTACCATGTGTGTTGAAACAAGAGTTCTGCAGTGATTTGCACAAAATTATGCAGCGTATTGTTTCAGCCCTTTTGTTCCTATACTGAATTTACCTCAGTATGCATTTGTGTGGAATTACTGTCTCAACCATTCTGTTTGTTGTAGCGCTGCTTTGCCACCACTTTGTTCTCTTTGAATGAGGAGTTACTGTGACCATTTCCCACACGCAGAGAAAACTCAACTATGGTGAACGGGGGGAAAGAAAAAAAATAAGAGCGGGGGTAGGGGCTCGACGAGGCAGGGACACGAAGAGGAGGTGAAGGGCGAAGACGAGGGCTCTGTTATCTAAGGCTGCAGCGCTGCATCATAAAAATAACAAATGGAGACTGTCACTGTTACTCTGATCTCAGTCGGAGGGGAGAAATATTTCATGTGGCAGGTCCCCTCACCTTTAAATGAGTTGTTCTTAGCCAGGTCTGATTTTGACAAAGCACAAGGATCTTTCTGTCCTTACTTCCGATGAGAGCTGCCACCATCCTGGCTTTCGTGACAGAGATCTGTCCTTGGCACCATTAATGTGGATGTAGGTCTGCTCTACTGTATATAAGACTAGAAGCACTTTCAACTGGTAAGTAATGCTACTATAGTGGTGGTCAGCTCAGCACAAATATTTTGCAATGTGACATCATTGATGAATCTCTCAACGATGAAAAAACTGTTAACTACCCTGAACCCTGAAAGAGGATATTTACTGTGAAAAGCCCAACTTAACTGTTAATTCTGTTAAACAACTCCACGAGTCAGGCTTACTTAAATCTGGGTTTCAATAAAGTTTATATTTAGACATGAATTTGGAAAATAGAAGACATTGCTTTGTATGTTTACTTTCTTTTGCAGGGCATGGAAAAACTGGTTGCTGACTGTGAAATTTTATGTTTGAAATTATCTTTATTATTATTAAAATACCAACACGTCTCCTCTCATTGCTACGCATTTATCTTTGTATCTATGAATTCACTGCTCCATATGAAGGCTCATTGTCTGCATCTTGGATATAGAAACATAATACAGTTTTGGGGTTTTTTTTACAGTCAAATGAATCCAAAACAGAAGCCATAATGTTAGGCTCGCCACTAAGAACTATGACAGATAACCTGGGCTCCTTAACCACATTAAATAAAACACAGGTTCAAATTTGTGGGATAATCCTTGACGCAAACTTGACACGGACTAAAATCTTTTCTAAAACCACCAGTTCATGCAGAATTTTTCTGCATGCTTTTGTTACATGTAGACTGGACTATTGTTATGCACAGTACACTAGCGTTAGTAAATTGTTTCTTGCTTGCTTAAAATGAGTCCAAAATGCAGCAGGAAATTACTGACTGGAAGAAAAAAAAAAAAAGAGAGATTGCATTACTGGCACTGGCTCCCTTTGCACTACAGAATCCAGTATATAGTGCTACTGTCTGCATTTAACCTCCTAAGACCTGAACCCGTTCATGGCATGCATTTTTAATTTCTCTTTGCTATTTGGGCTGATCGGGACCTGATGAATGTAAAAACAAAGAATTACCAGATTTTTCTTTTTACCTGATTTTTGTTTCTGAGAAAAATGAGAGCCACATATGATCACATTCTTAAAAATTTTGATCGAACAGTGGCAGTATAATGTCCTGGTAAGAGGATATCAGGTCCTTGTAGAGCAAAATGTTGTATTTTTGTTTAAACAACTCAAAATGTGATGTCCACATATGTGGACGGCAGGTCCTAGGAGGTTAAAGCCTTAAATGGTCTTGCATGTCCATATGTTGTACATATGCTGCATACACACCCTCAAGAGACTTGTCATCTCTGGAACTGTGACTGAAGAATAGGTTGCCTTTATGTTATTTTATGTTAATAGCTTGAATGTGTGTATAGAGGGCATTAAAGAATCCTGTTATTTTGCTTTTGTTTCTGGTGGTACATAAATAAAATGTATGTAATTACTTTACTTGTTTTAGTTTAATTCTTAAGAAAACCACTAAAATGTCAATCAAACTGATTAAAATGCAGTTTTGGTTTCCCTCACTTTACCTTAAAACAGTCATGGCAGATGGGTGACCTTCCCTGAGGCTGGATTTTGCTGGAGGTTTGTTCCTGTTAAAAGGGAGTTTTTCGTTCCCACTGTCACCAAGTACTTGTGCATAGGGTGTCATTTTTGTTTTGTTTTTCTGTATAACAGTTGTTATTTATACCTTACAATACAAAACACCTCAATGTGACTTTTGTTGTGAATTAATGCAAAAAATAAAAAATAAAACAGAAGTGGATTTAATTAAATTAGTTTATTTGGTTGCAATAAACCATTTCACCTGATTAGTGGATAATGACCTGTGGGCATAATTAATATAATAATATTGAACTTCACTTTTTTTTTTTTAAAGACTCAGCTGAGTATCTGCTACAAAAGCAGTAGGTGGCCTTCGCCATTAATTTAGATCAGTGTATCGTTTTAATGAATGTTGTATTCTTTCTAGAGTGCACTGTTTGATGTTAAAAAGTTGCTACATAATTACATCAACATACTACGCTGGGTCAATATGAGGCCTAATCAATGTCTAGTATCAACAGATCAAGGATGCTTCATTCTGTATATGTACCGCATGCTCCCACGCATACACTCAGATCAGAGTTAGCTGAGATTACTCAGATTTATTCCCACTATCAACACATCACACAGATGAGAGGAGATCAATAAGAATAGATAACTTCAACTCAGTTTCAAGTTCAATAGATTCCCACTCTCTGCTGCTGTTTGGGTTATGACTCATTTACATAATCTATACAACCAGGATCTCAGTGTTTCTTCTTAATTTTGAAGAAAATAAATATTTTTCTTACCTTTGTGGTTCCTGGGATCTCTGGATCCTCGAGGTAGAGGCGAATAGGGCAGCGGGTGACTCTCTGATCCAGCCTCATTAAGTGACTAGCAGAAAAGGAATGTAGAAAAAAAGAGTTAGCCATAAAATTATGGCAAGCAAGCAGCAAACCACTGCCACGTGGTTAGAAAGTAATGTCACATGGCAGTCTTAGTTCTAAAGTCTTAACCTAATTTTTTTAATTTAATTTAATTTTCATTTTATAACAATTTTTTTTCCCTCCTCGTAACAACTGAACAGTGGTGTGTTTCTATCTTAACTTAGCCATTTATATTATATTAAGATTAAGTGAGTGTCAGTCATTTCTCTATAGCTGCTACCTGACCTCTAGGTGACATTGCAGCTAATTTTGAATTGCTTAACTAGACCTTTAAACCGTGTTTATGGAGTCGACTCATTGATAATGGAATTATCTAACAACTCAAATAGGCTGCTTTGTGGTTTATGATGCTAACAGATCTCTGTGTCTGTGTCATCCACCTGTACAGATACACCTGTATAAAAAAGCGATTCAGTCTTTGTAAAATCAGGTCATCTTAATCTAATATTGGAATTTGTTGACGTGACACATGTAAATGCAACAAACACATTTTTCACAGCGCAGTATCTCGCTAACGATGCTACTCAGTATTGACTGATCATTTAACACTTGACGCTCTCACTCTTTATTACTTCTGGTTTTAAAAAGCAGATGTTTCATAAAATGCCAAACCAAACAAACTCAAGGCTTCATAAAGGTAATCTTCAAACCAATTGTTGATGTCACAGAGACCAAAACAACTTTTCTAATGAAGTCTATGAGATGACCTGGTGACACCTGATTTATAGCATATATGGAGGTTTTAACATTCACCCAGATACGACCTCTGAACATGCAAACAGACAACAGTAACATGAGAGTAATTGTGAAATCGCATGAAATAACCTTTCTACACTAGAAAGTGTGAATGCAAATTTCATGATACATACTTCGTTTAACTTCTTTATCTAATTTATTGTCCCACAACCGAAATGTGATTTTTGCATAGATTCTTAGCTGCAAAACTGGAATGAACCTATTGACTGTGAGCACAGTCAGAGGTTCAGGCTAAGCAAGTGTGATGAATGCTGGTTTGTAACAAAGAGAAAACAGTGGCTTCTATGTCATGAGACGGTATTCCCACACGGGTCAACAGTTTGTGTGTTTTTATTCTTTGGTGCACTTTCAAGGTCCAAAACATTCTCTCTTTTTCCCCTTAGCCTTTTAGCTAGCGGAGCAGGCAGTTTATCATGACATAGCGATATCTGATGCCTTTGCAGAAATACTTTCCTTTCTTGCAGGAAGGAATCCACTAGGCCTTTAATCATAGCAAGAGACTCAACTGACAAATACATATTAGAGATGGTTTGGAGCTGCATTTTTCCCACTTTTATTGTTGTTCCTCTACATGCCCATGCATAACCTTGAGAAATGGAATGGTCTGCACTGTTAAATGGAACCATATTCTTCATCGGCAAAGAGAGCACTGTGAACTGAAAACGATCACATAATGTGCTTTCAGATAGCATCTCTGAAAGGCATTAAGGTCTGGCCAGCATGTGTCTCATATTATACCAAGAAAAAAAAAAGACAAAATGCGCCTATTTTAAAGGCCTTGCTACATGTATGCTTTTGAAAAAAAAATACTGCTTGGAAGAAGAATATCGTTTTGACAGCAGACCTGCTGCTAAAACCTCCTAAGAAATGTCACAGATCACTCTCCTGCTTCTGCGATGTATGTTTATGAAGTAAAAGAACTAAAAATACGAACGCATTGTACTCAGTAACTACTGTCACCTGACATGTAAGGAAAACAGTCGGGTATTTATAGCATAGCACTAGCAAAACAAATGTTGGACTGAGCCTAAAGATCCTGCAGCAAAATGATCACCACCCATCTTATTTTTGAAACATGTTTCAAAGTTTATTTAGTGCTTCCCTATCTTTGAATTGTGCTCTTTTGGTTTTCAACTGCAATACAACTGATATTGCCAATCAGTACAAACACAGTGTTCATCATGTCACTTTGTATGAAAAGAAGTAACTCAGGCTTTAAGACAGAAATTTTGGGCTGTCTGATCTACCTTTATGCATGTCTGGGGCACCATAGAGTTGCGCCCCGTGCTTGCCTCATTTCCTGGTCTGCATGAAAGATCACAAGCCCGGGCCTCTTCAGGCCTGCTTGGCCCACAAAAATCCCCTCCTAATCCTGATGCTCGGCCGCAATTAATCTTCCGGGTTGCCACATTATTAACAGCACCACCCGCAGATGATAAAGGGGGTGCTGGATGTGAACAAGGGAGGACTACTTAGGTGTGGTGAATACTAGATGGAGCTTAGCACTCAGGCTGTGGTCTTATGGGACATTAGTCACCTTGTTTTCAGTACTGAAACCAACTCCACCCCAGTGATATGACACCACTACTTTACCTCCTTGCTGTAATGCCTGCTGATCACACAGCTGACCCATAGGTGGCTGTTGTAACTTCAACCCTTAGATCTTCCCCATTATCACTTGACATTTGCACTCTTTCAAATTAGTCCAGAGAATGACACTCAATACAAGCAAGCAAGCATGTGAAACCAATGCAGGAAGATTTATCTGTACTCGCTACGAGTGGATTAATGGCTTTATTTTTTAACACTTTTAACAAGTGTTTTTTTTCCACCAGGATTTCAATACTGGCTACTCAAAAAATGTGGTCCATCAAAATGAAAATCAAAAAACAAAGAAACTCCGACTAAACTGATAACTGAAACCTTTCGGTGTCTTTATTAAACATATTTAGAAAGTAGGTTGGAGAAACTAAGTGAACCCCTCTCCCAATGCTGCTCAGAGTTTGGAGTTCCAATTACTGTAAGGAGCTGTTTGTTGACAAAGTGTCCCTTCTTATAAGGTCACACAATGTCTGGACTGACAAAGTCTGCTCCTCCTAAAAAGACTGATGTGAATCATACCTAAGAAAAACACATTTAAACCATTTTATTGATGCACAAAGCTGGAAAGGGCTGCAAAAAGCATTTCCGCAGACTGAGGTGCTCATTAAGAAACAATAAACAAGCTGGCTATGATTGGAGAATATTCAGGATTGTTGCTTACTCTCTATGCAAGTATGTGTCCTGCAGTGTTCAGGATTGCAGGACACATTTCCAGGATTGCACGACATGCAATCCTGGAAAAGGTGGCATCTCTACAATTTGTTTAAATTTCCAAGATAAGCACTGAGTGGTGGCTATTGAAGGAAGCTATTAAGAAACCTACACTTATGCAGACACATATATAAACAAATCACAGCACAACACTGTGTGTTTCACAAATGAAGCAAAAAACACTTCAGGGTCAATGTAAAGTGGACTGTTGAGACACAAAATGCTATGTTTAGAGGAAAGGGGGCGTGGCACATTACTACCAAAGCATTCAAATGTGAAGTCCGGTGAACTGAGCGTCGCTGCTTGGGTCTGCTTTGCAATCTGAGGAGAGGCATGCTTTGCAGCGACTGACAGAAAACACAGGGCAGCAGTTCGGGACCTGCAGCTTAGAAGAGGTCGGACTCAGGTGAAGGTTCTACAAGTTTCTAAATTATCATTTTTAATGCCTGCGCTGTGCGTGCGTGGTCAATATGTACAAAACAAGATTACAAAAAAATCCAACTGTCATTCATGTTTGAAATTATGACTGAGAGGAAGACATGGGACACCATTTTCTGATTAAATAATGCAGGAATCCTGTGAATTACAAAGGGTTCACAAACTTTCTGTCAACTTCAGAAGCCTCGTATGTACTAAACATCCGACCTGTCTCATCGTGTCCTTTCACATTCTCAAAACAAGGGCTTTATTTACACTCCATCTCCCCCTGTTCCTTCTTTCCTGTATCATTTCTTTCTCTCCCTCTGGCTCTTTGGCTTGATTTCTCCAGCTGTACCTACACTGAACAGAGGGAGGTGCTGCTGTGTTGTCTATGTAAGATGCTCCTGGACGCCCTTCTTCTCTCAGTCTCTCTGCTGTCCAGATTAGTCTGCTCATCAAGCTGAGCATTGTTTTAATTTGCTGGGCCCGGGGCATATGCTGAGTGTTCACATCATTATTGTCTCTGTGCAATGTGAGTTATCACCACAGCTTATGATAATGTGGCACAAATTTACAGGCTTGGGAGCACCACGGATTCCGTGATAATAAAGGGTGGACAGAGGGGAGTGCGAAGAGGGAGAGAGAAATGACGAAAGTGTGTGTATATGTATGTGTGCGAGAGTGGAATAGGTGGAGAGAGGAAGCTCCGTTGGATGTCATTATGAAAGATGATTCCCATACTAGATAATACATCACACCAGTGCTGTCTGTCTTCTCCTTTTCAGTGTTGTTATGTGAATAAATGCTGATAAACCCAGAGGCAATAGTGATTATTACTTCCAACATATCATCATGAGAGAGAGGGGAGGAGGAAGAGGAAGACAGGGGAGGGATGGAAAAAGAAGAAAAGCAAGTCACAAAGAGAGCCACATGGAGCACATAACCACCTCCATGGAGGGGATCTTCAAAATGTGAGACACTGAAAAAGTGAGTCAGGGAAGCCTGACGCAAATCTAGATGTTTTTCACATGCAACTGCCACAAAGTTTACAAAGTTTCGCAAGCTTGGCTGTGGATTAGAGATCTTGATGGGTGTTACATTACAGTACATTATGATGATATTAGTTCTTCTGGGAGATTGCTCTCAAATCTGATTCGGGCCATCGCGGTGAGCACATAGAGCAACCGTTTTGCACTATGTCTTACACACTGTTTTCCTTTTTGGCGATCTGTCTCTGAAGTCTCCCTTTGACCAGCTCATCCTGACACAGCTGGTTCCTGCCTTGCCTCACCTCACCTCCCTCCTTAAGACTGACCAGCAATACAATCTAATTACAGCCGCGCTACAGAGGGAGACCAGTGTAAACACCAGCCCTTTTTATCTCCTTATACATCTGGACAAGTAGACAAAGTGCTAAAAGGAAATAAATGTGGCCTGACAGCCACATCAAAGAGTTCAGCCAGAGGCTTACTGCTACTTAGGGCACAGGAATGTTGTTGCTAAGCATCAGCCCGCAACCTATCAGGGTGCAAAGAGGGCCCTGTCCTGCCTTAGAGAGGGAAAAGGGGAAAAGAGAGAAATGAAGAGGAGAGAGGGGAAGGGAGGGCGAGGGGAGGGGGCTGACATTGAGGGGAGGCTAGGGACTCAAGGAGATTTTTGTAGCTTAAAGCAATTGTTGGAAGAAACAAGCCTTCTGTTTTGTTTTCTCTTGACACCATTTCTGCTTTTTGTGCTTGCAAAAGACATGTATAAAAATGTCTTTTGATATGTTTTCTCTTTGGGTCTATATCAAAATATTTCTTTTGTGTCTGTGCATGGAACTTTTTTCACATCTTGTCTCTATAAACTGGTGCAGCTTTCTGATCATGTTGGAGATCAGAGGAGACACAACTTGTGAACTTATTTGAGTCAACATTTAATGCTGGCATGACACGTTTATTTCTTCACTAGATGGAATTTTTTATGATTCGTGTTTCGCACTTCTAAAGTTTTTTTTTTGTTGGGGGGGGGTGACAAACAATGCAACACTTTTAGAAATAAACAATGAAAAATGAATAAGCAGCACCGGCTCGGAGCATCTCGCAGCATGTAATGGCACTGATGAAATGGAAAATGCTCTAATTTGCTACCAGAGATCGATCAGAGACATTTGTACGCTCTCAAAGAAAAGTCTCATCTAATGGAATATCACACTGGTGCACAAGATATTATTTTGGATGCCAGAGCGGCACTTTGCATGAGGTCAAATAATTAAAATGGGTACTTTGGCATCAAAATATACCTTCATGGTGAAGGCTGCAAGGGAAGTATATTAATTCAGATGCTTTCATGTCATGTTACACGAGACCACAATGACTCTGAGTGTGCGTAGTGAAAAGAAAAAGTAAAATTAGTGTGCATGAAAAGAATTAATACAGTTTTCTTAGGTGATGGCAGGGGGAAGAACATTTGATGTAACGGTGCCTGCACTTGTGAGCAGAACAGCAGTGTTTTCCCCAGCAGGAAGACTATTGAGGGTGCGTTTAATGATTAGCCAGTTCTACTCCAATGAACTTGTTCTGAGTAAACGTATCATATGATCACTGATCACAAGAGGAACTGATGTTTCGCTCGGGGCACGAGACACACGGAGTGAACCGGCAACAGTAAAACCTGCAGTTCTGTGTACGGCTAAGCGTCAGACAGGCAAAGGTTGAGTACCGCTGGACGTTAATCACCCACAGCGATGACTCACAGATGGTAATAAGGCTGTGTTTGTTTTTAGGTTGAAATTTAAAGAGTCGTTCGACCTTTCGGGCGAGCGTCTTGCTGAATAAGTACAGGTGATTTAAAACAGAAATGCTAGTCTTCATTGCAGGTATGCAGCACAATTAGCTTAAAGCTATTTTTTATTTTGGTCTAGTTTGACCTTTCCACAGGCACAGATGCTAAAGTTACAAAGTTGCAGACAGACACACAAAAAAAAAGCCTCATAAAATCTTTTTTTAGTATTACTTGAAACACTAATTTGTTATCTTGGTCAAATTTTTAAGCAAAACCTAACCAGCTGTCTCTCATTTCCACAGGCGCCATTTCTTTTATCACTAAACAAGAGAAAAAACAGTAAGGTGTGAGTTTTCTGATCTACCTGTGAGAAAAATTATTTTTGTCATAGTTTTGCCTTATTTAACTGGTGTGAAAAGAAATATTTTCATCTCTCCTTGTTTTAAGGCAAACTACACAAACAACACACACACTCACACAAAACCACAGCAACTCAGGAGTGTGACATATCATGAGGCTTTCTGTTCCGATTAGGGGCTGTATCTAACGTCAAGGCTGTTTTCTAGAGTGTAGGATGTTTAATAATTGAAGACTCTGGGAGCGGGCCTGTCACACCGGCTTGTCTAGAATGTTTCCTATGCAATTAGATGCCGAGAGACATTTGAAGAGGACCCACAAAAAGAGCTACAAAAAGTGACATGTGAACTTAAAGGAAATTAGCTCTTCACACGAGTGAAATGTGAAGGTTACTTAGCAATGCTTAACTCAGACTGTGGCTGTGTGAAGTGTGTGTTTGACTCAGCCCTGCTACGAAGACTGCGATTTTCTTTACTTTGAGCCGGCTTCAGTCAGTAAGATCACAGAGGGAATGAAAACTAATTTTGACTCAAGGCACACGGAGAGAAAAAAGAGGAAAGGGAAAAAAAAAAAAACCTGAGATGTGTCAAAATAATGAGATCTCTTGATGTTTTCTGGGAAGATACGGGATGATGCAGACAGATGCACAACTCACATCTTCACCCAAGGACACAGACACACAAACACCCGTTGAACATTTAACCGCAACTTCAAAACACACAAATTTGCATGTGTGCAGGAACTCACATTAAAAATCACACACACACACACACACACACACACACACACACACACACACACACACACACACACACACACACACACACACACACACATTTTTTTAATGCACGAAACACTACTGCACATGTATTTCAGTGTTCACTTACATTCAGGCAAAAACTCAAAACTGATTAGATGATTAATACAGATGCCGACTTGTGTGATGTAAATGCAGTTCAAGCTCCGGCATCTAAATTAAAGAAGTCTGACCTGAACTCAAAGCAAAACATTCAGTAGCATGACTTTTTTTCTTAATTAAAAAAAAAGAAAAAAACAGACAACTTATTTTCGGCTGGGTTTTGTGGTTTGTTTTTCAGCACATAAACGCAATTTTGCCTGTGATTGTGACACATCAGACTACCGCATAATTAGGCCGGCCTTTATTTTCATTTGAAAATATTAGACACATCCTGTAAAAACAGATGATTAAAACGCTCTCTTGCTTGCGTATCCATCTCTTGCTTGCCTCCAATCTCTGACAACCTCTCACAGGAAGTTCCCCCACATCCGCATCTCGGAATCGCTACGTCGCAACGATAACACTGTCATCTTCCACACCTATCGTAAGTCACGAGCAAACGACCGAGATCCTCCGTCGCAAGACAGAACCCTCTGCGGGCCTGTAAGCTGTATCATTACAGCATGTCATCTTTATGGCAAAGGAGCCGAGCCGAGCTCTCTAATTACACTCTGCTTACTCCATTTACCCAGACTGGGACAGAGCAGCAGGCAAACAAAGCATTAAAAATGGAGTGCTTCCCCCGTTCTGTGGATGCCCGTGTCTTTCTTCTGGTGGCTGTTGTCGTCTCCTGGTTGTTGTTGTTGCTGTAAAAGCTGCCGAGGAGAGATAGCAGAGGGCACATGCCACTGCACCGTCCTCTCCAACCCTCCTTGACTTTCCCACCCCCCCACATCTTTTTCAGCCCTTCCTTCAAAAGGACTTATGAAGGTGAGTGGCTATGTGACAGGCCAGGAATAAAAGAGACAAACCAGGGATAAAAATTAAATAAAAAGTAGCTGTCTGAAATAGTAATTGCACTCCTTTGCTGAGCATGCTTTCAGATATATAAACCTGATTTACTGTCGGTGTTGCTGCCACAAATCAGAAGGCCCTCTGAGAAACACTCGTGCTATGAAATTGTTTAATCTCATCAAGTTCTGCTTTCACAGCAGGCCATAAATCATATAGTCTTTGTTATCATAGACCTCCATGAGCGCCTCTGAGGCAGGCAATGGATCGTGGGTATATATAATCTTGACTGCGCAAACAGCAGGGTCTGAGCAGCCTGAAATACTTTCATATTAGCCGCGGTGCAGCTGGCGGAACACAAGCGCCCTGATGGATATCTCATTTCCTGCGCTCTGCATCTATTTCGAGCAAATTATTACTGCATAAATTTCTTGTCAACAGAAACGGCCAATTAATTAAGTTAAAATGCACTCGTGATCACATCTACACACCAAACAGGAGAGCGAGGGCAATTTTCCACTAAGCAAATTTATTGCAGGGGTCACTGTAATGAATGACTTTAAACTTTGTGATAAAGTGGCAGACAGGCAAATATCTACACAGGAACTGTGGTAAGGACTAAATCCATTGAACTATATTTGCATACGGCAAATTTGCGTGAAAATGCTCGAGGACGACAGCTGGAGGTGGGCGAGGGATTAAAAAATCTTTTTTTTTTACAACTACAAAACAAAATGTCGGTCAATCTCTGGCTCTTTACTATTTCATCTAAGATATGCACAGAGGATTGGATAGAGATCGTGGATGCACCTTTGCCATTTAACGTAGAGAATATACACATTTAACAGAGCTCGCAACCTGAATGAATTATTCATAATGTATGAGGGGTTGGGAGTTTGTGGAGGGTGAGATGGGGGGGTTTGGCGGTTGTTTATTCAGCTTGGGCCGTTTATCAGACAGTGAGGATCCCACGGCGGGGATGAGCTCGGAGATTTATCTGTGCTAGGGCTCCAAAGCAGATAAATCAAGGGGTGTAATCATGCTCTGAGTGGCCCAGCTGTGACCCCGTAGTGAACTAATGACACAGGGATATCTAAGCCCCTTTTCCTCTTCCTGGGTTAGGCCCTTAGGTTAGTCCCCTGTCAGACACAAAGCTAAAGAAAGACACGGCTTCACAGAAAAACCGAAGGGGAAACATAAGGCCCTTCATGTCCTTTTGTCCTGTTTACACAACACCACCGAGCAGGATTGTTCACCCGCGCCTAAAAATAACAGTGTTGGAGCGATGTAACAGCGGACGACTACTGTACAACAATGTTTGTTCAAACAATAGCAACGAGTATCGATTGCACGTATACACCATCGCAGGTTCACAAGCCGCTATTCACAACAGCCCATGTAAAAGATACTGCTGTTTGGCTGAGGATGTCTCCCATTCCCTCTCAGAGCAAAGGCTTTCTCCAGGACCGAGCCTGCTCTGATTTATCATGTCTTCTGCTAGCAGGCTGTCCGCTGATTAAGCCAGTGGAACTTTGTTTCACTCTCCTCTCTCTTTAATCTGTCTCTCAGCGAGATAAATTAGCCAGTGCCGTGCCAGCTCCTGCTCTCTTCACCTCCCTCCCTCCGTCTCTTCCTCTCTCTCAGCCTTTCTCTCTGTTTATCTTTTCTGTCTGTCACACATTGAGAAGAGAGCAGACACATCTGCTCCTGCACTGCTGCAGGAGATAGGGCTGGGCTACATCCTTGGTCAGATTTAGCTAAGAGTGTCTGCGAGTGAGAATGAGAGAACGAGTGTGTTTTTCCTCTCTTTTTCTCCCCTTGACAAGACTCTGTCAAACAATCTCCCTCTCCTTGGCTGGGCTTATGTTCTTTGTTGTCAGCTAATAAATCAGAGAGTATTTATGATCTGCAATCCCTATTCTTAGGCTTTTAATGGCGACACGTTTGTGGGTGAATTAAAGCAGGGTTTTATTCACTAGGCTGTGGGCCAAAGTGAGAGGCCTAGGTGCCTCTGCCTGTGAATGTTTCTCCCCTCTTCGCTCTTGCTCGGGTGTTAAATCATACTCATTGTCAGGCAGCGCTAAGTTAGTGTGCGTCATTGGGGAGAGCAGGAAGCACTGGGCATAATTCTGTCCATCAGTTTAATTTATTGTATCGGTAGCTTTGTAATCTCTGCCCCATAAACTACAGGAGCTGACAGACAAGAATTTGGTTTTAAAGGAGACACTCATCCGGATTTTGGCTTGCGATGGGCCTTATTTTTGCCTTAGCTTTCTGATTTCATATCCAGCCACAGGAGAAATAATTTAAAGGTTGTTGCAATATGCTTCTTCCTCTGTTATTAACCACTGCAGACATAATGTTTTTTTTGTCAGGTTATCATATACATGAAAGATTACTAAAAGTAAGTGTTAGAAGAAGAAGAAGGAGAAGAAGAAGAGAGCCAATAAAAAATGGAAAAAAGAGAAAGAAGAGGGGGTTCGAGGACACAACCTTGCTCAGAGGTTTTATTTCAGGTGAAATATAAGTCCTAATACCAGGGCACTGGTGCAGCATCTGCTTTGCAGATAGTGCACTTGGCTCTCCTTCCAGTGCCAGCGAATATAAATCAGGTGAGGCATCTCAATGCTAGGCCTGACTCCTAGAGGCCAACAAATCTTTAACATGAGATTAGGGCCTCGGTGGAGTCATCCATCTTTGGGTGATGGAGGAAAATATCACAACACTCTATGGGCAATATGGTTTCACAGAGTCAGGACTGATGTCTATTAGAATGTCTATTAGAATAAAAGTCCAACAACTCACTGTTTGCACACACTGTGAATTAATTCCTACAGTGTGGATGACTAACACAAGTCTTTTCCACACTTAACTACACGCCCAATAACATAAAATAACAAGAACAAGAAAAGAATCAGCATCAGTATAAAAAATATAATAAATTTTCCTGGGAAAAAAAATCTGAAGATAATACTCAGAGGAATAATTACCCTCTCCTTTTGTCAACAAATGCTTTACGGGCATTTTCTTTTAATTGTAATAAATGTAAATGGTGTCGGCTGCCATGTGTCAACTACAAAGAACGCAGAGCAAAGCAACGCTGCCAAATTACCCTATAAAACATGCATATCTTCCAAAGCATGGGTCTCCTCTGTGGGTTTTACTCACCAAAGGCAACGGGTGTTTTACAAGATGCTCGCTCAGTGGATACAATTGTGCTTAGCATAAAAGGAAAAGCAGGCTGCGAGGACCCAACAATGAACCATATCTCCCTGTAGCCTTTTCAGCGAGCTGCATTTACATATCAAGCCACTAGCCCGATATGTAAACACATTCCATCAGATGCCGCCATCGTAGCCAATGAGAGCCATTTCATTCCAGCTATACCTCACACACTGTGTAGCATTAGACAAAGGGTAAGAGGCCTGAAAGAGACATCTCATGTCATCACCCGAGAGATAATGGAATTGTTATACATCCTTGATCACAGACACTCTCACGGCATCTTGCTCTCTTTTTCACTGATTCTTTGTCTCAGTGCTCTTGGTCTCTCTATCGCTCTCTCCCTCTCTCACAAATGTGCGCACAGACACACAAGCGCACGAGTAAAAATTCCAGCACACTTCAGTGCGATAGCTCCTCTTCTCTTTCAGGGTTTCATCTCAATAGCTTTTTTATCTGAGCACTTCAATTTGCAAGCCTAGCTGGAAGGCAGCTCCTCCTGATATGTTAATTGCAGGGTACTTAAGCACTAAAAGATTAACATAAAACCCTTTGGAAACAAGCTAATAGTTTATGATAATTCGTGCATGGCCTTTGTCTGTCTATCATTACATTGCCTCTAGCGGTAATTTTATCAAGGGGCTGTAAAATATCATTTTAACAAGTTCACTTTCAGATAATTAATAGTAGAAACTGTATTATTCAATTGAGCCACACTGGCACCATTAACAATATGGCAAGTAAGCTATAATTAAAGTATTTCATTTTATTAACCTATTCATAACGCTGTGCAAATGATGACACAGAGACACAGAAAGGCTTTTTTTTTTTTTTCCTTGTTGAAGCACTGTCACCAGAGCAATTACAGGAACCCAGGGTTGTCTCCTCAGTTAGCCGAGCTGATTGAAGCTTTTCAATTAGCAGGTGGGTGTATGCGTCGCTCCCACAAAGAGAGGCGGCACACATGCAGGAGACCTGCAAACCAGCTGACACGCTCATGGAATTTGTGTTGTTCTCCAGAACCAAAGTATGAAGACTGAGAGCTTAGACTGAACCTTCACATGTTAGAGGAAATGAGTCAGGGAGATGAGGGAGAGAGCAGATCCATCTAATTTACAAATATCAAGCTGCTTAGAGGGTTAAATAATGCCATGGGGCTGAGCAGGGGTTGTGCATTGACAATGGGTAAAAGAAATGTATAATAAAAAATGTAATTAATATATAAGAGTAGCCTTAAACTGAGTTTTCAAGAAAGCCAACAACCATTCAGAATACATGGCGACCCTAATAGAAGACATGCATGTAGTTCCACAGGGTTCAGTGTTAGGACCAATTCTATTTACATTATATATGCTTCCCTTAGGCAGTATCATCAGAAAGCATAGCATACATTTTCACTGCTATGCGGATGACACCCAACTTTATCTATCCATGAAGCCAGATAACACACACCAGTTAGTTAAACTGCAGGAATGTCTTAAAGACATAAAGATCTGGATGACCTCTAACTTTCTGCTCCTTAACTCAGATAAAACTGAGGTTATTGTACTCGGCCCTGAAAATCTTAGAAATATGGTATCTAACCAGATTCTTACTCTGGATGGCATTACCTTGGCCTCCAGTAACACTGTGAGAAACCTTGGAGTCATTTTTGACCAGGATATGTCCTTCAATGCACATATTAAACAAATATGTAGGACT
>VURO01014904.1:0-15019 GCA_015108175.1 Pelvicachromis taeniatus
CCTCGAGAGGACGTAAAAGACCAGAAAATCACAGTTAGCAGGTTCGCTAGCCGACAGTTCCAGTTCAGTGTAATAATCCCACTTCGATGGTCGCTGCATCCAGCTTAGATGCCGCTGGTCGTAGATGACGGCTGATTGGAAACAGCTGGCCGAGTGATGAGACATGGGAGGACTGACGACAGCGCAGAGGTTTTTTTTGTTGTTGTTTTTTGAGCAACGTTCCAGTCACACTCCATACCAGTTGGTGGCGATAATGCACCATTCAGATGTTTGCCAACCGCCAATAAAATTTAAAAAGAAGAAGAAGACAGCGCGGAGGGACTTCCAGGTCAAAGGTCGCTACTATTGGAGAACGGCGTCTATTTGTCGTGACATGTTTTCAAACCGGCGTTTATTAGAAACGGGCATCAATAAGAGACAGGCCATTATTAGAAGATATACGGTATGTGCAATGCATACCTAGGGGTCAAAATAGGCTGGAATGGCAACTTTAGTTAATGAGTGGTTGAATCTGATAGGCAATGGCCTTGATCCACCAATGACATGGTGATACACCCTTGCTTCCTCCTATCCTGCTCATCATTTTAATGGGTTCATGGTGCAGTCATATATAAAGTTTGGCTCATGGTACTTTTACTAATGTAAAATGATCTTTAAATAGCCAGACATAATTTCCCATTATTTTCAAATGAATTAATTTTATGAATATTTGTTTAAGATTAGTCTACAGGTCCACATTATATTTTGTTTTGAATTTCTTGCATTTACTTTATTTTAACTTTCTGGTGAAAGGACTGTCAGCCTGGTTGAGATATGAAAAGGGCAATGCTTAAGATATGTTAGATAATGCTCAAAGTTGGTGTTGTGCAGATTATAGTTTTTGTGTGCATGTTCCTTTAATATGTTTTATTTTATGGTGGTAACATTTTGTTTTGTCTTAGAGTGTCTTCACTGAAAAGTTTCAGTGAACCACATCTTTAATAAAGCTTCTGCGAACCATTAGTTTAAGACCCCATCATTCAGCCAGGGATGTTACAGCTTGTGCTACAGAGGAGGAGGGAGAACAACAGAGTAACCTTTTCTAAAAAAAATGGCAGGTAATTTCAAATGGAACTTTTCACACAGCTCGACAAATAGGACAGATGTCTTCATGTGTACAAATATGTAGCTAGAAGAAGTTTTACGAAAAACTGTTTCAGTTTCTCATGAAATGTGTCTGCTAGCCAAATGTACAGTTGCTAGAATTCCCAGGGAGGAAAAAAAAACTACAAAACTACATACACAGCTTTATTTTTTTACATGACTATTTAATATTCATTGTTTTAATGTGCATGATGGATTATCTATAATTCGACCGTCCTTTTTTACTTAACCTGTACTTTAAATTATTTATATTTTCTCCTCCTCTGTAAAATACCCAGGTGTTAGTCCATAATACATTTTCCACTAAATTACCAGGATGTTACAGAGTACTTCAAATTACTTACTCACTACTTAAATTCATACTTAATCTTACAGTATAATTATTTCTAATTTGTTTCCTGTAATAACCAGTCTTGAATAAGTACTCCCTTATTCTAATGTACCTAACTGTAAGTGTTTGTATGTAAATATAATTACAGTGAATTTTAAGCAAAAAAACATTGACATTCCATTTAATTACAGGGGAATAACACCCTTGGTCATTGGCTGTATTATAAAGTGCTACCATAAAATGTTCTATTACCTTTACTAGCAAATCACTAGGATGTAAAAGAACAGACTAAAGCTGACTTCTGTCCTTTTGGAAATAGTTTGTTTGCTCTGTTTATGTGCTACACATTGAAACCACAGTGATTCTGCAGTTTAGATGCTGAGAAGTCACTTCTTCAGGTGGATGGTTTTTACTGAATGACACCAGATGTGCTCTAAGAAGCGGAAATAGGGTTATGATGTCAGCAGAGGAAGGGTTTAAATGGCTGCCATAGCAACACCAATTAAGCTATACACTATGAATTATAAAGAATTATAAAGAAAGAGGCTGGCACACTATTAAAGGACTTTGACTGAATTCATTCTCACACTATATGATACTTCAGGCTGCAATTTAATCATAGTCTTGAGTATATATCTGTAAAATTCAGACTGAAAATCTACAATAACTCACATCTTATGTCTAAATTAGCCTCAGTATCACCAAAAAAATTTGCTCCCAACCTCATAAATACTTTTAAGGAGACTTGCATACATAAACATTTTCATCCACTTTGCTGCAATTTCATACATATGCCTTGGGGTTCTCTGTCAGAAACACAGATGTGTGTGGTCTGATCTAAAGACTGGGAGATCGTCCATACACAAACACATACGTACAGTATGTGCACATTAGGTCTAGCTGCCTGTTTGTGTGTTGTAATACAGAGCAGCCAGTATTAATCTCCATTATAGACTCAAATGGTTAAAAGCTTATGGAAGCAATATGAGTCAACAGACCCAAAAATGCACCCCATGACAACAAAGTAGAGCAAACACAGTAGTAATGGATTTTGCTCAGGGCACCAAAGTGTCCATCATAGGAACATATAAAAATATATATATTGTACTCAAATACTTCATATTTTGAGGAGTTTGATTCAGTTCCACATCATAAGTACACACAGTGGACACGCAAAGGATCAAACCTATGATAAAATTAAAAACTATCCATCACAGCAAGTAATTTATTACAGACCAGAGCAGAAATGTGCTGCCCATAGGGATAAATAATGTAGACTTACATCTGCAGGACATAAATAATACCGCACGCAATCTTTTGTTCAACCACTTCCTTTCTTCCCTCTTATATTTTGTCACCTCTCACACAGTCTCACAGGTCAATGAACAAAGCACAAGCTGCAATGTGATGCAAATCTACCAGCCACCCGTCTGTGCACTAATGTTGTAAGATTCTTCCTTCAAAACGAGGAAACACAAAGTCTGTTTAGCCTGTATTTCCGTTAGCTCCACTCAGCAAAGGTCATTGTTTTCTAGCAATGACTTTGTCCTCATAAACTTACTGACTGTATGTGAGCATAATGCTTGATTGCAGAAGTAAATATTTTCTGTTAGTTTATTTGCACTCTAGGACACAATGCAGCAGCTGTTATAAATGTCAGGGCTAAGGTAATAACACTACCTAAATATTAGGGTAGTCTGGCATTATATCTATGGTTTAAAATCACTGTGCCACTGGAATTACACTATCTGCTGCAGCAATTCTAACTGGAGATAATAACTGTTGTGTTCACATAGACAAATATATCTCCATTCATTGCACTATGACTATGGTGCACTTACATTGCTGTGCCAAAGTCTTGAGGAGTGAGACTTTCCTGTGAGCTTTTACTATGGTGTGGAGAAATAGCTCTTTTTCTTTTGACATTGGCGCCTTTTTCACTCATTTTCAGTCCAGTTCTTGTTTCTGGCATTTTCAGAGAAATGTTTTTATTTGTTTGTTAAGCCACTTAACACTGACCTATAAATCATTCAAGCATATAGCATAAACTCTATTTTGGTCATTTGGTCGCATTTCTTTACATGAATATAAGGAAAATGCAAAAATAGCATAGTAACACAAGGACATCGTCAGGCTTGTGTTACTAAAAAGGTGACTCCAAAAAACTATTAGCTGAAAACTTGGCATATCGCTGCATGTGTACTTGGAAAGTTGAGAAAATAAGACACATATAGTAAAACAAAAAAGAACTGACAGGCCTAAAAAACATCTGGATCTTCAATTGATCCATCTACTGTTCGTCAAAGCCTGATCAGAAATGGCGGAAGAGTACAGTTCAATTCCTTTTAAGTGTTTTTTTTTATTCTAGCACCAAATCACAACCACAGTTGCCTCAAGACACTTTATATTGTAAGGTAAAGACCCTACAACAAAGTGGTTGGCAATCAAGAAGCTATTCTTAGGAAAGGAAAACAGAGAGAAAAGCTCAAATTACGCCAAGAACCCGACTGAAAACCCCCCAAAAATTGTCATCCCTATGTTTAGCAGGTGAAAGCTTGAATGATGAGTCATCTCTAAAACATGGTGGAGCCTCTGTCATGGTATTGCCTTTATTTGAGATAAGTGTTATCAGATTTTGATCCACCATGCAAAACCATTTGGAAAGAAGCTGACTGGCAACAGGTTCATGACAATGTGAATGTGGTTAGAAAAACAAACAATTAAACGCTATCAGTAATGGACTGGCCTTCATATTTTGAGGAGTTTGATTAAATTCCACATCATAAGTACACAGTGGACACACAGACCTGGACCACAACATTATTGAAGCCCTGGAGAATGATTCCTGAAGGCTACTTAAAGAAATTACAAGAAAGCTTGTCAAAGAGTGTTTATGCTGTGTTGAAAATAAAGGTTGTCACACCAAATATTGACTTTAAAGCTCACTGGAATTTTACAGACTCCTTATACAGTGTATTTGTATATATCTTTAGACTTGTTTCAGTAATTTGATGCACGTATCTCCTGTTCCTGGCAGAATATTAAGAAACAAAAGGGTGACTCAAGGCTGTTGCACAGTACTGGACACATTAAACAATTTATAAAGATTAGATGAGAAACTCACAGGTTATTCAAAAAGAGAAACAGCAAAATACCCTTTTTTGTGACGATGATGTCATTAAATAAATGTGAAATGACACTGCATCCTTTAAACGTGTTTACAGCAACATTTTCTGCCATGCGTTGGCACAGTGTCTCAGTGTTCATGTGAGATCACCATATTTCAAATTTAGTTTTCCATTTGGTGTTTGCTTGTAGCTCACACACTGTGAAACTGATCAGTTTCAAACATCAAAAATGATTTCAGCTTATATAAAGATCTAAAGCTAGACAGCATAAAATGCAATCAAAGATTAAACTGGCAAACCTGTAGCCAGGCCTTCTTAGAAAACTCTTTGTTTTTGTAAATCTTTGAGGATGACACAGCGTTCTCAGCCAGGACATCGTTTTCCAATATTTCCTTTACCTGTTATGATGTTAAGACATGGTTATATAGATTGTTTGACATAAAGGCAATGTCTGATGCTGAATCAGATCATCTTTGGGCATATGCACATATGTGTACATGTGTAAAAAAAAAACTGTGTATAGAGGCAGCTACGTGTGCAACATCTACTGACTTAATGTTAGTATCTGATAGCTTGAATGCCTTTGACTGTTCTTCATCTTATAGACATGCACCATTGCTACCATTGCTGTTTGTGTAAAAAATAAGATAAATACCAGTGGAACAGTAGTGGAATGGATGTTAAATATTTATGCAGAAGATAAATTATGTTGTTGAAAAGACACTAGGAGTAAAAGGAGGCAGAGAAACAAAGATATTTTCCTTTCTTTGAGAATTTATGACAATGAGAGTGAGAGAAAGAGTAGGAGGTGCAGCCAAAATTAGGGAGACAGCATCTAAGAGGAAAAATAAAGGCAGGGGGATCCAGAGCCTGAGAAAAGGGATTATGTAGGCAGCAAAGGAAAAGTATTACGAAACCGTATTTTTGAAGCCGTGGCCTTAGGCAACTATTTGAATCTACATAGAAATCTGGTCAACGAATTGAAGAACAGAGACAAAAGAGAGAGAGAGAAACTGACTTTATAAAAATAATTATACATTATAGCCAACTTGTGTGTGCATTAACATCTAATCGTCGTCCATTTCCCATTTCAACATTATTTTTCAACATGGAAATCGCTTTCTTTGAATGAATGAACAAGTGAACATACTTGCAAGCCAGTTGAGATTCAAGAAAAGTACCCCTGAGGTTTTCTTTAACATTTAGGTTAACCTTTCGTTACAGTGGGTGTGTAGACTGCTTGCCCCTGCTCGGGCTATTAAAACACAAGCAAGTGTATCACGCCTTAGAGGATTCAATCAGAATCCAGAGAATATCCAGACACACAAAACCACTGAGGGAAGACATGTTTCAGCTGTGCATCTCTAATTACATCTTAGCAACTGATTTTATTTTCTAGTGGAAAAAAATGTATATATTAAAATCTATGTATTTGAGAGTTGATCAGCCATTCTCAGAAACTGATTATTTTTGTTCAGTTGTTTTTATTGACTGCAGCTGTGTTACTGTTGCTGGCTGTTCTTCCCTTGATGTTGGAAAATGTATGACCTGTTTAATCTCATTAGCCATTTTACAAGGCGTACCTATCCAACACCTTCACACAAATGTCTAATCAGCCAGTAACATGACAGCAACTCAATGCATATAGGTGTGTAAACATCATCAAGACGACCTGCTGATGTTCAATCTGAGCATCAGAATGGGGAAGAAAGGGAATTTAAAAGACTTTGAACGTAGCATGGTTGTTTGCAACAGTCAGGCTGTTCTGAGTATTTCAGAAACTGTTGATCTGCTGGGGTTTTCCCATACAATCATCTCCAGGGTTTACAGAGAACGGTCTGAAAAAGAAAAAATATTCACTGAGCGGTATTTATCTGGGTGAAAATGACAAGGTTAGAGGAAAATGACCAAACCATGTCAAAGAAGGCAACTAAAACAAGTAGAAGGTAAATAATAAAAGTCTCTCATTATCAATGATATATGCAGATATGCTCTGAATAGTAGTGCTGTGCAAAAATGCAAAATTTGGTATAGATCTAATACAAATAAATACAGGCCCAGTATTGTCAATACCAGTAACAATACTGACACTTTTAACTTATATAGGCAGCTCATGGATGCATCCTGCCTTGTATGAGGGGATATTTTCTTGGCACTTGTTAGGCTCCTTAGTGTCGACAGAACTTGGGCACAGCTTGCCTGAGTATTGTTGCTGACCACGTCGTTCCTTTTTGACCACAGTGACCAGCTGGTGGCTGTTTCACGCAGGATAACGCACCATGTCATAAAGCTCAGTCATCGCAGGCTACAACAGCTGTTTGATGCTATCATGTCATTATGGACCAAAATCTCTTATCTCTGTTTCCAGCATCTTGTTAAATCTATGCCAAGGCATTTCTGAAGGCAAAAGAGGGACAAGAGCATTAATGAAGTGGTTGGTAAACTCCAATTAAATCTCCAAATTGATAAACATTATGAGTTACAGCTTAAGAACAAATAAATACGTGCACATTTACTGGGAGAAGTAGAAGTGGTAGAAATTAAATACACTCTTCACACTACCTTTTCTTATTTTTCTTATTTTGATGCATAGTGGAATAGCAAAACTGTCTTGGTTTGGAAATTCTAGATGTTGTTGTTAAGCTATTAATGGGAAAGAACTATAAACAGCAATGTTTAGAGAAATAGGAGAGGAGGAGAAGTTGCAAGCTGACGTGATCATAGTTATATGTAAGAGAAACAGAAACGATAATAAGCGCTTAATTTTGCATTTATAGCTAAAAAACCTATGCTGCTAAAAGGGGGTGAAACTGTATTAGCTTTGCAGCTGGAGGGAAATTAATTTTTAATTAGCGTTTAGCTGCAGCAAGATATTACAAAACTGTGTCACTTGTTGTCTGATGGCAGTATTTCTGAATTTAATGAGCAGCAAATTCAGTATGACTTAAATAACAGAAACTTCTTTGTGCGTATACAGTAAACATTTTACAAGTAGGTTACATTTCAACTTCTAACTCCAACACCCACTACAATAAATATATAAATGACATCTTATTAAGTATAAGTATGAGACAAGTGCAAATTAACACACTGATTATGATGCTGCCTGGCCGTAAAAAAAAAAATATTCTCACTTAAGAAAACAAAAGTTTTTTTGAGAGAGTTTCCAGTCCAGTCTAGCGTGCTCTGTAAATATCTTTATTATGCCCTGTAGGATGTTTACTTGTGCTGCACGGTAAATAAATAGTGCAATGTTTCATTAGTCTAACTCTGTAAATACTCATTTTAAAATTGTGTAAACCCTTTCAAACAGCTGATAACCTGAAACAAGCTTGTTGAGTTTCCACTGAGCGAAAGCTTTAACTAGCTCTCGCTGTTCTAAACTGTAGCACCATCATCATTGTTATTTTCCCCAGCAGGCCTCATCAAGACTGGAGTTGTGTTTATGTTTGTTAGTTTCTTATCAGCTGAGAGACACTTTAACAGAATACATAATATAGAAATGAATGTGAATACTTGTAAAGGCCGTTGTCTCTGCCATCTGCCACAAACATAGGACTGAATATGCGAGGAGTCAGAGGGAGACAGAAACATTGTGAATGCCCGAGTGGATGCATATTCAGATTTTTGAGAAATGGTTATTAAATTACACTTATTACCAGAAAAAATCTTTCTGAGTATTTCAGTGTGCTACTTTGTAACACATTACCACAACACTGTCGTAATAGTTGGAGTTTGCTCGCTTTTCCCTGCTAACGTGATCCGCTATGAATCTCATGGCAGTAGAGACCTGCCAGTCAATCTCTGCTACAAGACAGCAGTTTTCTCAGAGGTCTGGGTTTTGCCAGCTCTCTGCAAGTCAGCGAGTCAATTTGTTGTACAAGCAGGAAATGTCTGAGACTGTGTATCGACATATCCAGCAACAAAGATTCAGTGTATTGTTTGTGTTTGTGTGTATTTGTCTGAGAGAAATAGAGGGTAGAGTTTAATAGACCCGAAAGGGTACACTGAGAATTAAAGGTGAGACAATGCCAATGAACTGTATCAGTTTGTCCTTCACTGTTTGTGCATTTTTACACTCGGGACATTGTTAACACCTCTAAACCTTTAAAACCAACCATCTAACAGCTCTTTAAAGTGAGGGTGGGTCAAAATGTGTTCACCCTCCTGGAAGATTTAAGAATAAATAAAACACACATCCACATAAACACGGGAAAAACACAAGACTTCCTTAATGAAAGTATTACAAGCCTTGTCTGTCTTCAAGTATACTGCTGGGTCCCCCTGTTTTCTCCTACGCAGCACTATTTTAACAATGTCCCATTATGGCATACGCACACCCACATGCACACACCTCACATTCACACCACTTGCCCTTAGGGAATTATGAGCCATTAATTGTGATATTGATGTTGTAGTTGTGGCTGGGTTGTGTATTTTACCATATCTCTTATGCCACAAACACCACAGCAATGCAGCCAACACAGAGAATCCACACTGTGTGCACGCTTGTGTTTGTGTGTGTCAGAGAATTTATGCCTGCTTTGTCTTCATGTGAATGTATTGTGTGTGTGTGTGCGCGCATGCGTGCGCATGCAGTGGTGCGCCGCTCTCCATTTTAATGGCAATTCCGACAGAGCCTTTCCCATCTCGCCGTCGTCATGGCAACCAAGCGGGTAAGCGGCCACGTTTGTCTCGGGGGCCCTGGCCTTCTTTTGCGTGTCACAGCTGCACGCTCGCGTGCACGCATACAGACACACACACACACACATGCATACACACCAAAACAAACCTGCAGAAATCATAATTAGAAGTACATTCAACCCACAAAACAAACGTTTACTTTCCAGTGTGCACACACACATACACACATTGTTACAGTACTGTATGTACACACAGCACCCACCCACCCTCCGAGCATAGGGTTATCCTCACAGTTATTGCCACACAGTTCCCCTCCTCCAAACCTTAGGACTTCCCAGTAAAGTGTAACTGTTCCTCCCTTTTCCAACTGATTTACAGCTCTATACCATTCATATATACTCGACCACCCCAACAGTCTGAACCGGTGTTAGCCCTGTGTCTGTGTGTATGTTGTGAATATGACTAGTCAGCAAACAGGACATAATTAGCCATCTCCTCTCTGATGTTTTATGCACACTGCACATTACCATCAGACCAGAACTCAGAAGTTTAGTTTATGCTTCAAGCTTTTAGTCTGAATAACATCAGTAAGGAACTGGCAGAAAAATTTTATTCACATGGTTTTATTTCATCTTGTCACCTGTTGAAAGTGTTGAACCATGAAAACACTATTCAAACTTGAGATTCTGTAAATGTTTGGGTATTTTGGGACCTGAGATATGTTGGAAGGCATTTTTCCTGGTAATTTCAGTTCTTTAAAAAGTGCTGTTATTACTGTGCAATCTGAAAAATGAACATCATGCAGAAATCATTTTTATATCTCCTGCAGATGTGAGTGAATAATATGGGTTTCTAATTAGTGTTTGCACTCAGTGTTGCCTTGCAACAGTGATGCAAGACCATTTGGCGCATTTGGTGTGAGCACACCATTACAGAGTATCCAATGGCCTAAGTAACACGAACTGTCATCAGATGGTGAGCCACTCCATGCACATATCATCATTCCTGCCAATTTTGTGACTGCACAGACTTGTCTACAGAAACACTATACATGTTGTCTTCAAGCAGTCTGACTACTCATCCATCATGTCTCCACCTTTCTTACCTTCTTATTCATCTGATAGCTATGATATTAAATACTAAAAACCGAAGGTAGATGTCCTTTGTATCCCACATTTGGGGGGTTGTTTTTGTTCTGTTTGTCACGGTCGATTTATTTTACATTTTGATGGCAGAGTGACCTTAAAAAACAAGTGCTAAAGTAGCACTGAGCCTCACCTGTTCCAGTAGTTGCACTCCAGATCAGAGAATGGGTCTCTTTTGTTTAATATTTTATTTCTTTTAATAACTTTTTCCTGACTGGAAGGATGTTGCCATCCTGCATGTTCTTCTAAATCCTGCCTGGGATGTTTATGAATTGTTTATCACCACCATGGCAAACCCACGTATTTGCACAACTGAAGTGGGTCAACCACTCAAACTGTCTGTATCAAAGCTAAGTATTTGCAAATGTTATTTTGTACTGGTTTAAAGCTCATGAGCAGTGAGTGAAAATTTGCATTTTCATTTACTTGTTTTGATTGCGTTAAAAATTTCTTATACAACTTTTATGGTAAAAGTGTGTGCATATTGTTCTTGTTAATTATATTAAGTAATGAAAGTCAGATTCAGCAGGCTCCAGCAGATAACTAAAACACTTGGTAGAGTTCATTTAAATTGGTTGGTTTTCTGTCAAAGACATGGCTTTTTAGTCCACAAATTTGTAAGAGGGCTGAGGTCAGGGCTTTAGGAAGGCCATTCCAGGAGCTTAACGTTAGTCTGCTTTATCCATTTAAAAACCATTATCGTTGTGTGTTTGGGATCATCGTCCTCTTGGAACACCCAATCGTATCCAAGTTTTAGCTGTTGATTTGAGATGAAGTTGAACCACCATGCTGGACACTATTACAGTGTGTTCAGGTTTGAAAGCCTTAACTGTACGCTTTCAAACACACCTTTTTCACTGTGGCCAAATAGCTCAATATTGTCTGTCTTGTCTGACCAGTAAACCTTTCTCATTCAAGCCTGAAGATGATGATTTTGGAGCAGGGCCTTCTTTTTTGGTCTACAACTTCTCAGTCCATGTTAATGGAAAACTGACTTCACTGTGGACAGTGACACAGGCGTTCCACCAGTTTCCAGTTCATGGCAGGCTTGAGTCTTGGTGGTTCCTGGGTTGTTCCTGAACACCAGAACTAATTTCCTCTCATCTGAGAATGATAGTTTTGATCATCTTGCAGATCCTGACAAAGTGGTCCCACATCTGGAAAACTGCAGTTGTTTATGGCTACACAAGACCGTCCCAGCTTGTGTAAATCTGCAGTTCTTTGCTAAGTTCCTTGGACTTTTCTTTGTACTTTTATTCTGAATATTGGTTAATCCAATGCAATTAATCTAATTGTTTTTATGCTGGCAAAAAGAAACTACCAGTTATAGCCAATCTTTGTGTATATTTGACTCTATATATATTATTTTGACCCTATGTGGATTAGAAAAATTAAAACTAAAAAACCCAAATAAATTAAAACTTGTGCATTTAATTCTTGTTTGTTTTTTAAGTCATTAAAACTAAAGTATTAGCTTTAGCATTAGCACACATTATTAAAGATGATTTTGAATCTCCAGTTAAAGTTAGAGGCTTGTTTAAGTTTCCATGTCCATGAGCACGTTTGGATCAGCTTGGGTTTTTGAAAAAGTTTGCAATCAGACTACAAGCACGAGACTCTGTGCAAAAATACGCTTACCGTATATCTTCTAGTAGCGGCCTGTCTTTTATTGACACCCGTTTCTTTCTTTTTTTTTGCCTGTCCCGTTTTGGATTATTAGTAATCAGAATTATTATCTGAAGGCCACAACAGATGCTCAACTGATTTATTTTACCAAATGGACCATCATGGCTTTGCCGTATTGATCCATTTGATTGGCCTTTATTATTTTTTATTTACTTTATTTTTAGTTATTGTACATGGGACAGACATGATTATGGGAAAGGAAAAGGAGAGAGAGAGAGAAAGAAAGGGAGGGAGGGAGGGACGTGGGTAGAGAGAGAAAAACAGAGGGGACAAGGGATTGCAAGAGAGGACATAGAAGAGAAAGAAAAAAATAATTAAAAAAAAGAAATCCACTGGATCACCTGTTGAGACAAAAAAGAAACAAAGAACAAAACAAAAGAAACAAGCAAAAGAGAACAAGCAGAAGCATTGCAATATGGGGGCTACAGCAATAACCTAGGTTAACATTAAATACTAAGTATTGAATGTTATTGTGTGCTCCCAGACAGCAGCAAGAAAGGTGTAGTTTTGCATCTCTGAATAACCGCGTGTACACCTGTGTGTGCGCACCTGTGTGGATGATTTGACACCCATTTCTATTAAACATAGTCATGACATGTCACGACAAATAGACGCCGATCTCCAATAGTAGCCGAAATCCTTTAAGCGCCGGTCTGTAGTAAGCACCGATTTCCAATGACCCACCGCCTTTTCCATACGCTACTACTCTTTTCGTACCATCTGGGCTACCGCTCTCCTGCAGTAAATCATACTGCAAATACCTTTTTGTGTCAAAAATGCTATGTCATCAGATGCTATTAAGGAAGGAAGAAAGTCAAAACGTCCATTCCGTCTGAGAAGGGAATAAGAGCCGGTCTCCAACAACTGCCGGTCTCTTTTAAACGCTGACATTCTGGCTTCGACCACTTTGGGTAGAAGCCAGAATGTCCAGAGGGAACTGATACAAGCAGAAGAACAACCTGCACACTCCACACTGAAGGGCCACTAATTATGTTAGGTCCTTCAGGTGCCTAATGTTCTGTTATATTACTCAGATTTCATTTCATTACAATGAAAGCAAATTGTTCGTGTTTAAAGTGTTTTTGTCCCCAGTATTAGTGAAGTCATTTGTGTTGAAGTAAAAACTGCTTGAGGCACTAAGTGGGTCAGAATAAACCCCAGTTGTGGTTCCTGTGTAAAACCTGGGTTATCTTAGCTCAAAGACTTTCTTCAACAACCAAAACCCAATGGGGCAGAAAGCAGAAACCACTTGTCTCTGTCTGTTTTTCAAAATGTGCGTGCATCTGTCTGAGAGTGCAGGAACCAGGCCTGTCAGTTTTGTTGTACAAACTACATACACTGACAAGCTGAATGTCTGACACAGTGTAGAACTTACCTTGAAAAATATTCGGTAAACAGCAGAGCAATCTCTCCATGTTAATATATAAAACAGCTTTCGTGACAAAGCTGATGTTGAGTCTTTTCCAGAGATTTTTTTATCTTCATAGACATGTTTTTGAAGAGTTAATAGTTTTTAGTCAGTGTTAAATATTTTATAATTCTCATCATTCTTAATATAACAAGATTGAATTAGCTGGATCACATACCTCTCCTTTTCATCTCCCTGTGCTTCACCCAGTGACACCCTATTCCCAGCTGCCACACATAGCTGCAAACACTTTAAAGGGATAATTATAATGAGTAAAACAACATATAGAGAGAGATAATGTGGCTTTAAGTCGCAATAAATCCCTATAGGAAGATAATTGCAATGTAATTTCTAAAGTAGGTAATTATTGGCATACTTCCACTTTAAAGTCTGACAGCCAGCGTCCTCTACTGGATGCTTCAAGGAAGTGCGAGTCCAGCAACGGTCAGTTCATTAATCATTATTTTTTAACTGGAAAGAAGAAACAAATCTTCATTATTGGACACATAAAAACATGAAAAGTCCAACATGATCAAACATAACATTATGAATTATAATGTTAGTCTAACAAACTTTTCTATATGAACTCATAAACTCATAACACTTTAAATCCTGCATCTTCAGGATATAATATACATTGTTGCAGTATAAATAATGCCTCGTTACATCTGTTTTACAGTAAATATATAACTGGCAACATAACAATGACAAGAATTTGCTTTCTTTTGCACAATAGACTAAATAGTAACATCTGTGATGGCATATAATCACATCTATAGTATCATATTTCAAAAAGTAATTTTTTTAAAATAAATAAAACCTGTTTTCATGATCTTTTAAAGATACAGTCATAGTTCCATTTGTATCTACACCTATATGTCTGTTTTTTTATGACTTATAAATCATCAATCACCTTTTGAAATTTTAGGATGGCTTTATAAATCGTGGCTCCGTAGTGATCCCTGGTTTGTTCCCGGGACAAGACACAAATCCCTTGGGGTGGGGTATTCCTGTATCACAAAGGGCATCTGGTGTAAAAATCCGCCAAATCTAATATGTGAAGCTGCCTACTGTGACACCCTTAGTGAACAAGGAAGTAGCTTTAATAGCTTTATAAATCCATAAGATGGCAGTAGACTTCACGATTTGAAGATATTCTACAATGATCATCATCTTGGGTTACATATGCAGTATAACTGTAAGATACTGCAGGGTATTTCACATTATGAGTCACTTGATTATTGAATGCTACTAAACCCAAACGTGACTAACTGGTAGCCTGGGCACAAAACGATGCCTCATAATATTCCAGTTTCTCCTGCTTCAATATTCTTTACTCAGTCTTTGAAAGGCGGAAGTCCCAGCACTAATGTAAGGCCACAACTCATAATATCAGAACTGCAGGAGAGCAGAGTGAAAATGGAAAAAGCCACATGTGGTAGACTCTAATACTCTTGCTAAATGTCAACAATAAGCCAAAGGAAGGAGAGAGAAAATTTTTTTTTTTTTTTTTTTAATTTAATTTTTAAAAAAC
>VURO01014909.1:6115-21727 GCA_015108175.1 Pelvicachromis taeniatus
CCGCTTGTATCCGCGATCTCGTTCTTTCGGTCACTACCCACAGCTTGTGACCATAGGTGAGGGTAGGGATGTAGATCAACCGGTAAATTGAGAGCTTCGCTTTTACACTCAGCTCTCTCTTCACCACAACAGACCGATGCAGCGTCCGCATTACTGATTACACCGATCCGTCTGTCAATCTCCCACTCCTTTCTCCCGTCACTCGTGAACAAGACCCCGAGATACTTAAACTCCTCCACTTGGGGCAAGAACTCGCCCCTGACCCGGAGTGGGCACTCCACCCTTTTCCGGCAGAGGACCATGCCCTCAGATTTGGAGGTGCTGATTCTCATTCCCACCGCTTCACACTCGGCTGCATTTAAAAAATGCTTCAGCAAAACGAGGTAAGAGCAAAGAATGAAAGACGATCCAGGAGGAGGTCTGCAGGGTGTTTTATATTGTACCGTAATTTCCGGACTATAAGCCGTTACTTTTTGCACAAGCTTTGAACCCTGCGGCTTATTGTCTGGTGCGGCTTTTCTAAGGCTTTTTCATGATTTTTGTGACATCGTAAGATTATTTGTTTTGGTTTGTTCCGCCATTTTGCCTGGCGGAAAGGCATGTGATCAGATACGGAAAAGAGTGTTGGTCACATGTCCGTCCGCTAGCCAAAGTAGTGCAAAAAAGAGACTAGATTAGCAAGCTGGCTCTCGCTGGCCCTGTACCCATATCTGCAGCAGGTCTCCAAGGTGAACAGCCTCTGGCATGTTAGAACAAGGCAGCTAAGGGAAGTCGGCAAGTCAGATCCGTAAGTAGGGATAACGATTGGCTCTAAGGGCTGGGTCGGTCGGGCGACGGTGCGCAGCCCACCTCGCGGGGCTCGCGCCGAGGCAGGGGGAGCAGTCGCTCCATCTCCCTCCCCTCTCCACCGACAGAAGCATGTTGCGCGGCCCGCCTCGCGGGGCTCAGATGTCTGCGGCGCGTTGCATGGCGTGGGTTTTCACGGGGCGGTGTCCCATAATAAAAAGAATGTGTTCCAAAACAGTCATCTCTTTCCTGACAATCCCCTTTTGTATATTCTCTTACATATGATAATTATATATTAAAACACCTGCGGCTTTTAGTCTGGTGCGGCTAATGTATGAACAAAATACAATTTTTTCATAATTTCAAGTTGTGCGGCTAATATTCAGGTGCGCTTTGTATTCCAGAAAATACGGTATATTAAAGCAAGTAATTAGACAAAGGTGCGACAGAAAGCTGGCAGGAAAACAAAAAAAGAGCTAAATTAGATCTAACAGTAAAGTCATATAAGATTTTGTATAATATTAAGTGACAAAGAACAGAAGCTCAGAACCATGACAGAAAGACTGAAAGCAGTCCTGTGTGGGATTCACTCTGCAGTCTCCTAAGTGTACTCCATCCATATACTCCATGATCATCTCCATCCAACAAAATTCACTAAAATTCATGTCCAAGAACACAAATGAAAAACAAGATTTCATTACTGTTTCATAAAAATTGTTAACATGAATGTAAAACATCAAGGTATTCACAATTCACTACCAAGTGTAACTTTATAAGTTAAGTCAGATAATGTTTTTATTTTTTTTATCCATTGTAGGGAAGGAATGACTTAAACACCTAATTATTACACTGATAAATGTTTCAAGATAATGTTTTGCCTTGTGTGTGCTTGCATGCATGAATATACTGTATGTTTTCCCCAGGCAGACTGACAAGCTGATCCAAATTGAGAGGGTGTTCCATCAACAGATGGTATTGGTAGCTCAGGCTTTGGCCTTGTGGGACTCAGTTTGGCCCACAGTTGGACCAATTAGTCTGAGCCACAAAACATTATTATGCTGAACAAATGTGGTTACAAAAGGCCCCAAGTTCTAGTAGAAGTGATACACATAGACACCATGAAAATGCACTGAGAGGAAAATGCACACATACAAAAACAGAGTTTAACGTTAATGAGAATTGAACTTTTTGCTCAGATGTTGCTGGTTAAGTATAAAGATGGGAAATTAACAGCTTCTACTTAAAACTCTTTTTGCCACAGTTCATTTTCTGTATGTTGATGCCAAATTAAACTTTATGCTGATGATACTATGTTGTACTACAAAATAGTGTACCTTTGAGTATTTCTGTGTACCCTTAAGACAGTTGTTGTAGTTCAAGTAAAGTTTACTGTCGTACTTCTAGCAGCCCCTTGAGCTTCAAAATATTAAGTTGTTGCATACAAGTGACAAATTTATGAAAAAAACAAACAAAAACAAATCATGTTTCTTTTGTAATCATATGCTTCAGTGAACTTTGCCATTATCTATTTAAATAATAGTGTTGGAGGCTCTATCCAAAATGCCCTGGATGTTTGACTGCTCTGGTGAAGGCCAATATGATTTATCTAATCAATAGTCATCAAAATCATACAGTTACACCTTGTAGGAAAGTAAAACGTTTAACCGTATGATGAAGGCCCTTTATTAAGAGGAACTCAATTTCTGTCATTGTGTCAGAGATTTTACTTTAATTTGTCACTTGTCTGTACATTTTCTACATATATTGCACACCAGCTTGGTCTCTTCTGCTTCATAAAGACAGTAAGAACAGGGATGTGGTTCAAGTCTTCCTTGTGATTATTACATTTTTTAAGCAGTGTTAAGAAATTGTTGTTTTGTTTTTTTCCAACTGTAAACCAGTGCATCACTTGTGTTCTTTGACCAAGATAGGATAACTTTTTACTCTATTCTTGTACAGTAAAATTCTGTACATTGTTTTCTCAGTGGCTTATAATTTTTTGACATTTCCCACAATCTATTGTGGCTGCAGAGAGAAGGCTTCATTGTAGGAAAAGTTTCCGATGTTCTTCTCACTTCTAGACACAAAATCTAACATTTTCTTAGCTGTTCCTGTGTTCTGGTCTTTAAGGCTTCTCTCTTTCTAACTTCTAAATCCTTTGTATTTCTTGGACAAGGATTTTAATTTTGGAACTGGACACTTGCAGATACAGTGAAGATGACACAGATGGTAAGGTTAAAGAGGCTTTAATGAAGGGGGAGTGAAAGGCCTGAAGCTCAACAGAAGAAATTCTGCCAGCAGCAGGCGAGAACAGACTGGAGATCTAAAGATGCAAGTGAATTGGAAAGACTGAAGGCAACTGGAGGGTGACTTTGTATAATGGGTATAGATAGTCTCCAGGAAACTAATAACTATATTTATAGTACACTTACCAACTTATGCAGGGTAGAAATATAGTTAAAAATCTAAAAAAAGAAACAGTTTTTGTACATTTTGCAACTAATTTAGTTAAATGGCAACAGGTCAGTATATAAAAAGAACATTTTACAGAGACAGAGTTTTCAGAAGTATAGATGGGAAGAGATTCACCAGTCAGCAGAATACAGACAGAATTTCAGAATAGGTTTCCTAAATATAAAATTTCAAAGACTGAACATCTCATTATCTCCAGTACACAATATCTTCAAAAGTCTGCAAGTAATAGGGCTGAAAATCAATTTTGAATGCCCGTAAACTTTGGACCCTCAGGCATCACTGCATTAAAAACAGGCAAACAGGCATGACTTTGTCATGAAAATCATTGGCCTCAGGAACACACAAACAAACATACACACACAGAAACATTTTTACAACAGATTTTACAGTGTTGTTGTAGTCGTTTGAGATATTTAGGGTGTATTCTCTACATATTCATTTATTCTGTTTTAGCCTCATTTTTGGTGTCCATCAACTCTTGAATGAAATTCTTACTGATTTAGCAGCTAAACAGTTGCTGCTGCAGAACATTCATTACTGAATGAAAGTGACAAAGAAGTAGAGACAGGTCTCTACCTCGCAAAAAGTGCAGATAAATGGCTGAACTGGAGCTGAGAGCCCAGACAAAAGTCGCCAAATGGGAACTGAAGTGCCAGAAACTCACTGCAAGAAAGTTGGTAATAATTAGTAGTACATTGAGTAACTGAAAGATTAAAACAATTAATCTTTGAAATGCTTAAAACAAAAAAACAAATTAAAAACAAAAAACCTCTAAGTAACCAATTATTACAATCAGCCCTGAGAAGCAGCTGGGAAGTCATCGGGAAAAAGTAGATGCAGCTGGGGTTGAAACACAGACTTTTGAGCTGTCAGATGATGCAGAGAACATGATTGTTTTAGTTGTACAATTCATACTGTTTTCAGTCGAAAGAAGAGACAAAAAATAATCCCATTAACATCTACCCATCCACATCCACTTCTTCGATCCATGGCAGCCCAAGGAGACACCAAGGCATTCCCAAGCCGAGAGATACAATCTCTCCTGTGTGTCTTGGGTTTGCCTTGAGCCCTCCTCTTATTAAGACATGCCTAATACACCTCACCCAGGAGGCACCCGGGAGTCAGATGCCCAAACCACCTCAACCCAAGTGGCCTCTTTCTTCTTTCTTCTTTTAACATTAAAATGAACCCAGAAACAGACATTTCTAAAAATAATAAATTTTTACAAACCAGTCGCCTAAAAGTTATGTCACAACTAAACTCATGGCCTCAGAGGATAAGTAGTGTCTCTAAACCCCTTCCCAGGAGAGGAAAGAACCTGAACGCTTGGAGTAGGCTATGCAAAACCAGCATTTTATGGTACTGACTAAAAAAAAGAAAAAGAAAAGATCCTATTACCTGATGAATCGAAGTTTCAGATTTCAGGCAGTCAGAGAAAGTTATTAAGGAGACAAATAAGAGATCAAACTTACAGTGAAACATGGTTGTAGGAATTTTCTGTGTGGTTTTGCGTAGCTTGAGTTTGGCACCTGTACTGAATTCTACTCTGACCAAGTGGAAGCAGCACTCCTCTCTTCAGAGACGCGCTTAACCTTCATCTCTGCAGAGAAAGGATTCATGATCCTGCAGGATAATGAGCCCAAACATACCTTAAAGCGTTGCAAAAATTTCCTGAAAACCAAAAAAGACCAGGGAGTGCTCACTGTAGTTGACTTCATTGACCCTTGATCGCAAACCTACTGAGCATGTATAGAGGCAGTTAAAAGCTTAGGAAAATAAACTCCTGACACTGCAAGAGACTCTGGGTAACAGATAAAGCTGTCCTTTAAGAGAAAGATGGCACGTGTCAAAACACACATCAAAACTCATGTTCATTTGTCAGAGATTAACCTTTAAATTGCTGTTAATAATAAAAATAATAATATTACCTTTGAAACAAACGTAAAATAGTATTTTTTTTTTATAGTAAATAGTATTATTTTCGCTAATGGTGTCAGTCACAGGTTTATATAAAGGGCATATCACAGCATTTATCACATCCTATCACTGTACCATCCCCATTGAAGATGGAAATATGACTACTGATGGTGATTTTGCTGAAGCATGTGCTGAATTAATAATAATATGGGAACTATAAATAACCTAAGCCATGCGTAATAGATGCGCATAATGACAGATGAAAGTCCACTACCTCTTTTCCTGTTCATTAAAAAGACTGACAGAGCACACAAAAGTATTGATATGCAAACAGGTGATAAAGGTTGTGCCTAAATCCAGTTCTGGTCTAAGATGTAAGTGGAGTGGATGTCAGACCTCCCAGCTGCAGTATTCATTTGTAAATCATACTGACGGATATCTGCTTTCAGAAATTTCTAGCAAAATGTGTCTTTGTGCACACATTTTTGCATTTATCTGGAGCTGGTTTGGTGAATGTTCATCTCGATGAGGATTCATAGAAACACAGAGACAACAGGACGTTTTACAATGTTTATTAGTTAAACTTGAAAGCGTGACAAGGACAAAAGGCAACAAAACACAGAACTTGAAGTGGTGAGGCCTAACGGGGCTAAGGTAGGCCAGAGAAGCACACTGGAACGGGGCAGTAAGCAGTCACACTGAGGAAAGAGGACAACGGAGTTAGGGAGGCAGTGGTGAGGTGCTCTGAAGATGGTGAGGATATTATATTACTTTTCTTATTTGCAGGTAGAGGAAGTGAGCAATGAGAGAGGGGAGACGTGAATCCGGAGTGGGTTGAGCGGTGTGGAAAGGCTTACCTGAGCTCCAGAGGTTCCTGATGGTGTGCGGTGGCAGGAGGGCAGGTACGTGAGGCACAGAGTGGTTTCCAAGATGGAGGTCTGGTATCCTGAGTCAGAGAGAAAAGCTTAAGCCGGAGGGTAAAGACAAGGTGAGTCCAGGAACTGTGGCACAAGAGAGCAAGGTTAGCGGGTTAAATCACAAAGAGAGTTAGACACATGCTAACTCTCTTTGTGCGAGCTGGCTACCAACGTGAGTTGACGATGAACTGGCGTTGAGTGAATGTCAGCTTGAGGCTTAAATCACCCTGGCTTGATTGCCTGCAATCAGCTCCAGGTGGAACTGAAGGAGGAGGTGGCCCTGCCCAGGGGCGGATACCAGGTAGACTCAGGAGCCTGATGGGAAATTCCAGCAACACACCCTGGACCATGACAATGCATCCCTTAATCAACCAGGTTTGCTGTGATTATAAACTAGTTACAGCAACAATAATACTGCTGGTTTTCAAAGAACGTGCAATACTTGGGAATTACACATTTCTTACTCATTTTTCTGTTGTTTTCTATTATTTATCATTGCTATCACTGACAGAAATATAAATAAAGTGTATATGAAGTTAAAGTAAATAAAGTATAAGGTGACTGAAATTGACAGGTGCTGTCAAAGTTTAACCTGTACACAGCAGATTTGGTGTGGGGGGACGATATGTTCGGGTCATTTAAACCACAATTACAGTTTTAGGACTGATGCACTTTCTTTGATCAGTAATGTATCACTAGGCCAAGCACCAACTCCAAAATAACAACTGCAATGTGATGAAATCTGTACTGAAATAGTGAAATATGGAACACTCAGTATTCATAACGCACTGACCATGTAATCAAACACAAATATAGCCTCCACCCTCGGTGTCCTAATTACTTCACTGACTTATTAATGAGAACCAATTAAGACCTCAACTTTAGTTCCATGCTAAACCAACCATAACTGCTGGAGTAAATCTGTTCAGTGATGATAACAAATAACTTACAACATAATCATTCATGCAGAAGGAAACCCATACAGAAACAAAAACGCTGTGTAGAGCTTCCTTTGACCTTGTGTGTAAGGGGCAAGAAAAAATATGTTCCTGTAATAGATCATTTTCTTACAGTTACATTTACTCTAGAATTGAATTGCTGAGTTCAGACAGTATTTCTGATCAAGTCCCAGAGCACCTTTAATTTCAGTAAAGGACACAATCTATGTTCTCTTCTTATCTCATGTAATGATTCTGCCTATTTAAGAAATATGCCTTTTGAAACCCTTCAGGCAAACATCTACCTGAGTTCTTCTTTTCTTTCTGTAATCTTACTTCAATCACTTTTGTAAATGCAAAGATTTTTATCCTGAGGCTATACACTTGGAAACATGCAGCTTTACTATTTAACTTTATTAAGAGACAAAAGCTGGGAGTGTTTTATTAAATGAGGAGGAACAAATTGATGTTTTCTCACACCAGTTGCAGAATATACTGCATACTTTCATCTGTTGTGCCTTTGAACACAACACTAACTAGAAAGAATGATCAAATATGTAATTGATTGGGCATGCTCTGTCTTATACTGTGTTTTTCCTTTTGTAGTTCTGTCACCGTGTTAATCAATGTGTCTTGATAAGCTCTACAAAAATAAAAAAAAATCAGTATTGGAGTTGATCCAAACGTATTTAAATGGTTTGTATTGGGTAAACGGTGAAACTGCTCTCTTTAACTAGTTAGTAGTGATGGATGTGTCCCTCCAGTCTAAAAATCAAGTGGAAGCCAATTTCCCAATCAAATCATACCTGGAGGTCATACATGCATCATAAAAGCCTGCTTTAATTGAGAGCATTTATATACTGCTTTCCTAGACTTATTGACCACTCAAAATGCTTTACACTACAAGCTACACTCATCCATTATTAGTGGGCTTTTCCTGTCTCACACACCAATTGGACACACAAGGGCAGTATTTAGGGTGTAATATCCTGCCCCGGGATACTGTTACATGTAGAGGAGAGAGGCGCTGGCTGGGGTCAGGGCACGGACTTTTTGATTATTGAACAATGTACGTCTTCAGCTATAGTTTCCCCAGACAAGACATTAGGTTGTATAAACTAATATTGTCATATAAATATTTTTTAAATTATGGTAAGTCCACTTTGTGGAAACTGTAAGAATGTGTGGTTTCATACCTAATTTGTTACATCATTTGTTTGTCTTTAGCTCTATAGGAGTGTGTTGTTGAGATAACTGAGACGCTGAACTGATTGCGAGGCTCATGTTAGGATCACTCAGGGTGGCGTGGCAGAGTGGGGGTAGGTAGCGCAATCCCCCAGCTTCTTCTCAGATGACTCAACCATAAAAAGACACCATTGTTGTCAACAATTGTTAACTAATTTAATGAAAAATTTGAAACATCCGTTTTAGTACTTTGGCCATCTCCATTTTGGTTTTGGATGAGACGGCTGTCCAGCCACCACTAGCAAGCTTGGCTAAAAAAGCTGCATCCATACACTATATAGAGATTTAACGCACAGGGACACAAATCTGGTCATTAGTGTCAATTTAGCGCCACGAAACATGCTGAAACACCACAAACACAAATCAAGACGTCCATTTTCTATAATAAGTGGAGGTCAACATTAGCAGATTTAAGAACAGCTGTTAATCAAGGTATACACAACTCTGATTTTAAGCCTCAGCAGTTTCAAAACACATGAGTTTTCCATTTAACTCCCAATAGGGTTAGCTAAGAGATCCAAAATGGTTTTATGAGATGAGCAATAACCTTTTCATTTTTATGTCTGAAGTTAAGCATTTTAACATGGAAGTCTACGGGGATTTATTTGTTTTCAGAGCGATTAAAGTAGTTACAATCAAGTTTGCTTTTAGGCCTCAGAGGGTGCTGCTTGTTAAAAATGTTCCCCAAAGCATCAATACAATAAACTATTCAACTACTCAGATTAGCAAAAACGGATCTCTAACAGACCACTAAGAAGTTGAGCTACAAATGCTGGTATCCACCTAGCAGTCAAAAGTGAATCCATCCCACTAACCAGTTCATGGCAGCAAAGGTGCTGGACCCCATTCCAGCTGTGGGGTACACCCTGGACAAGTTGTCAGGCTCTAACTTGCATATGAAGTTGGATATAAGACATATCAAGTTTTTAAGTGATACTGTGGCGGCCCACTAGGGGGCTACACTCACAACCAGGTTTTTTGGCGCGATGTGTTCAGTTCGTGTGTGGAGGCGAATAAAGGTGGAGTGAGAAATTGAAGCTCCCGTGTCGTTTGTGTCGTACCTCCACAATACTTGACTTATGATGCCACTTTAATGGGATTGTTTGGAGATATGAAACCACTGTTTCAGTAAACTATATTCATAAAGTCTCTGTTTATAAAACACAGAGAGAAAACATGGCAGAGCCAAAGCCTCAGAGCTTCGGATTAGGTGGTAAAGTCATTTTTCTATTTTAGTTCATCTTTTTTTCTTTTCAGAATTACACAATGTGCCTATTGTCCCTGTGAACGAATACTTCACACCTTAGCATTTTTTTTTTTCGCAGTGACTTTCCACAATCAATTTCTGCCCACCTAATGTGAGGATAGATTATTGTGCAACATGTAAGCCCATTTCACTTCATCACAGTGAAAAAAAAAAAAATACCCATTAGAAACAATTAGACTGCTGCTGTCCCTGTATCAAATTTTGTGAATTGTCAGTGTTGCACATGCTACTTCCTTATTCAAAGCTGAGCCCACAGGTCGTTAATATAGCTGCCAGTTTTGTTTTGTTTTTGTTGGTTTTTTTCCCCCTGCCAAATCCTAGTTTACACATAATTACCAATGCATGATTAGCACACGTGCAATGTTCCTGCTGTGCAATCTCCATCTACTGCCAGTGGTTGGTGTGTATCATCCAATTGTTTTACATGGGGGTGTTGCATGTAATCAGAAGCATGACAGCCCTGATTTATGTATTTAGCATATTGGAATAGTAGGCCAACAACAAATATAAACACACATAATTATTTATTTATACATTTCTCATATAAATTTAAATCCCTTATTAACCAACATACTCTCATCTTTACTTTGCAGTTCTGTTGACTCTGAATGGAGCTTGCAATCAATGTAACTATGAAGCAGACTTAACCTTGTCTGTGTGTGTGTGCGTGTGTGTGTGTGTGTGTGTGTGTGTATGAGAGAGAGAGCGAGAGAGAGAGGGAGAGACAGAGACAAAGTATCTCTGTGTCCACTTAAAAATCAAAAAAAAAATCCAATGTCTTCATCTGTTAATTTCCCTAGCGAGTGATTACAAGCACATTAATGTGGTTCAACAGCAACCTTCTCTGAAGACGATTGGCCACTTAATCGCCCCATAACTGCTTTCGCAATATTGATCAGGAATGAGTGCTGCTCCATCACACATGGTTTGAAGCCCAGAAAGCACGTGGGGAAAAAAAGAGACCAAAAATTAGGGGTAAAAAGAGAGCACAGTGAGATGATAGAAGGAGAGAGATTTCTGTCTGTTTGTAGGTGTGTTGTGAGGGGAGCTCTGGATGTAATTTGCTGCAGCATTGCAGTAGTGTGGTGGGGAGTTGCTCTGAGAGCAGCCATCTCACCTGACTCATTAGAGAGAGTAATAAATCGCTGACTATAGATCAGTGTCAAGGGGCTACTCCACTCTGCCCACTGCATCAATGTGCATTGTAGGTGTGTGTATTAGCACCAATGTATTTGCATTTGTGTGTGTCAGTACACGTGAAAATAGGCACACGTGTGTATTTGAGCATGCACACTTGTATGTCTTCTTATTTTATTGATTTTGTATCCCTGCAAGAATGTTGAAATCTTCACATACAATTATCTCAACTACACTAATGCATTTTGTCTCCCATGCGTTCTCTTCCTGAACATGTGACACATATACGGCGAGTACCATCTTTCACTTCTTTAGTCTTTAACACATGTGCCTTAGCTGTGACATAAGCAGAGGGACTATTGTTTTAAGGTCAGGGCTAAAGGTGGAGACATAAGCAAATCAACCAACAGGTTTTCATATCCTGCCAGTTTTCTTGATGCATAGAGGAGATTGGGAACTATGCAGTAATGCATACTGCCTTTTCCACAGAACCATAATTAAAGACAACGACATATTCAGACCGAATTCATGCTGAATGCAAAGTGTTGGTCTGTGAAATGATTTTGCACTCCTCATTTGTTTGCCACAAACAGCCAATTTACCAGCTATACAGCTGTTAGAGGTAGTGAAGTGTGACTGTGTGCGCGCAGTAGCTTCCATTCAGTTTCTCTCAGTTTTACCGCTTGTCTCTCTGTGACCACTAATTAAAATCAGAAAACTCTGCTGAAGCTCTTTTACAGAATTCCAGAAATTCTGAAGTCATAAAATGTTCCACCTGGAATCAATTCCTGACTTGGTAGGGTCATCCAAATATGCACCATGCCACAAACTTTGTGGCATAACTGTGTTTTGTGCTTACGGCAAACTCATGTACAGTCACTCAGTACTCAGTATAGTCGGTCTCTACAAATGTGAGATGAGCTGGCCAATATGGGAAAGGGCCAGTATGTGTGATGTATAGGTCTCGTTTTTCAAAAACGTAGTGTTTTTGAAAATCAGCTACAGCTACAGTAAAATGCATCCTGACAACAGTGATTAGGCCACTTTTCCATTATATATATATATATATATATATATATATATATATATATATATATATTTTTTTTTTTTTTTTTTTTTTTTTTTTTAATTAAATGGGGAAGCCATCTGGTTGGGAGTGAGGGGAGGACAGGATAAAGAGACACTATGGGAGACAGCCAGAGATTATTAATAACTATTGATAACATAACAATAAAAACACATAGTGAAAAAGAAACAGATGCTGATGCTGTGAATTTATGTATATGTACTGAGAGATATTCGAATCAATCGGTTTATCAGATTCCATTAGCAAGACTTAGTAGAAGGCTGGTGGAAATGCTAGCACTGATGGGCAAAATTAGCTCTCAAGGCTCTAGTGGCATCAGAGCCAGAAGGCACCCACTGTATTGTCTGGGTCATATTCAGTGTGCCAGGAGATGCCCAAACATTTGGATACATAAACTGGAAATTTGATGTTTGTCGATTATGATAATTATCAAATGTTATCAATACACGCCAAGAAAAGGGAGTGTTTCCTCTGACTGAAATGGATCAATCTACATCAGGCTTGTGTAATTAGGAGTGCCTTGTGAATAATCCTTGAAAATTCAGAGTAAAACAGTTTATACAACAGTTTTCTTGTATCAGTGTCAAATATTCTACATTTTAGATCAGTTTGGTTGCACTTTGTGTTACTGTGTGGGATATACAGTGCTCAGCAGAAATGAGGACATCCCAATACATTTGTCAGAAAACCTTTAGTTTCCTTTCAGAATCAACATTTTCTATGAGATTCTATACTACAAAATACTCAGAGTATTTTGTATGTTATGTGTTTTGTCAATAAAAAAACAAAAGAAAACTCCCACAAATGTGGGCCATTGATTGCAAACAAGATTTGTTAATTTGCACACACAAAAAAGTGTTTTTTTCCTAACAAATTTATTCAAGCCCATGTCGCAAAAATGAGTACACCCCAATTATAGGAGAAAAGCCACACTTAAGACTACAAAATTCGAATTAACAGGCATTCAACCACTGGTGAGTCTAATGATTCATTTAAGAGGTGTCCAGCAGACAGGTGACTATAAAAGGGCATTACTTAACAAAGAAAAGCCCCTCCCATTTCATGCTGTCAGCAATGACTCCACGTGGAAAAGACCTGTCACAAAATCTGAGAAAGGAAATCATTTCTTTATACAAAAGCAAAGCTCTACATATCAGTCTTCTGTAGCAAAAGTGATCCAAAATTTAAGAAACCTGGAAGTGCAACCATCTTACAGAGACGTCCAGGCCAAGTTAACATCTTGACAGGAGCGTCTTCTGATGAGAAGGGTTGAAAAAAAATCACCATGCAAGTTCACTTCAGTTAGCTAAAGCAGTAGAAAGCCAAACTGGAGTGACCGTTTCCCGTGACACCATACGGCGCACACTGCAGAGGAATGGCATGCATGGGTATCGTCCACAAAGGAAGCCTCTCCTAAAGCCCATGCACAAAACAGCATGCCTAGAACTTGCTAGGGCCCACGCTGAAAAAGATGAAGACTACTGGGATTCTATATTCTGGAGTGATGAGACAAAGATCACTGTTTTTGGAACTAATGGTTTCAAAACTGTATGGCGTCGTAAAGGTGAGGATTTCAAAGAGAAATGCATGGTGCCTACAGTGAAACATGGTAGTGGCAGTGTCCTTATGTGGAGTTGCATGAGTGCTGTTGGGGAGCTGCATTTAGGAGAAGATGCTGCCATCACTCCGTGCACTTGTTTGAGCATCACTCTCCATCCAGCATCCAGGCTCTAAAAGAGGTTATTCTTGAAGAATGGAAAAAGATAGATGTTGCAATGTGTTGCCAACTTGTTCATTCCTTGCCTAGAAGACTTGGTGCTGTCCTTGAAAATCACAAAATACAAATGGTCATACAAAATACTAGATGTAGCGGCTTTTGTTGCGGGGTGTATTCATTTTTGCTCCAACCAATTTGAGTAAAATTGAATATTTTGTGATCTAAGTTAGATTATTAACTCCAAAACATGAAATTAAGGTTAAGTGTTCAATAAAACTCAGCCTTGTGAAAATGTTGGAAATTGTTCTTTTGTTCATGTCTGTGAAGGTTCTCGGCAGGAAGGTTATTTTGTTCAGTGAGCTACTGATTAAATTTGTACTTTTTAAAGGGGGTGTACTCATTTGGGGGCACTGTACTTCTGCTGATAGTGTTGGATCATCAGGTAGCACACTATGCTACTGAATAAACTGAGTGTTGTTTTTTCCTTGTGTTTGTACGTCTGTCTTTGCCACGTTTGTGTGTGTGTGCTCACTATTTAGGGTGCTTGTGCATGTCAACCCAAATTTTTAGGGATCTCCTTTGCTAAAGATAAAATTCATGATCTCAAAAAGCTCAATTTGAGGGGACTCATCATGTCGGCTTCAAAGCTTCTAAAAGGTCCTCTAACTTCAGTTTGTGAATTAACAAAAATCTCATCAAATGGCGTTTCACCCGTCGAGAGACATGGTGCTGGAATCAAAGGCATGGATCAATTATCCACAGTTACTACAAGAACACAGCTTCAAAGGATACATATCAGATCATAATCTCTGAGGGTTGTGCTTTCTCCACCTCCTCTCAGATTTCACAAACACAAATACACAGGGAGAGAGAGCACGCAAGGAATACACGCACATACGAGTTGTAAAAACATTTAGTTTTCACATCCTTGCATTTGATTTCATTAACGTCATTAGATCAGGGGGACTTATTTGACTGATTAGTGACACTGATGAGACTGCCTTAATAAGTGAGAAACTAGAATTAAAATTGGTTCATTACTTTGTGAATCTGACCCACTTACATAGAAGAGACAGAAGGAAACAGGACCAGGGAGACAGACAATGTCACGAAGCACTCGAGAAACCAAATAATGAAACTTGTATATTAAAAGAAGACCGTGTCACACCTCAGATTTAAATCATGGAGGAAAAAGTTGTTTATTCAAAGAAAAAATATTAAATACAATAACAAAATGCCAGGAAAGACATGAATGGGGCCCACGCAATGAGACATCGAACTGTGATGCTCTGGTTTCAGAGGAGAATAAACGAGGTTGAGAAAAGTGGGCCTCCAGATGTGACTCCTTGTTCTTACGCCCCCCTTGGCATCATCTTCTGACGGCTGGAATGTGTTCAATTATATTCATAAATATAGGATCGTCTCATAGCTGACAAATATAGACTGGATTTGTATTATTTAAATGCAACCTGGGAGGAAAATTACAGCGTGAATATGCAAATGGGTTAAGAAGATTAAAAAGATCAGCAAAAAGTAGGGGTGTATATGTGGCATGGCAAGGCGCCACAATAATGGGGAGGGTGGTGAGGAGGACAGGAAGAGAATGAGTGAAAGAGTGAGGGTAAAAGAAGTGAATGGTGAGAGAAGAGAGAAAAAGAAAGCAGAGAAAGGGAAAGGAGATAGGAGAGATTATGGGCGATTGAAGCAGGGGTGGAATCTGAGGAAAGGAGACAAAGTAGGAGTGTTTGAGGAAGGACTGGAATCGGACAAGAACGGGTGAATGGTGTTGAACCAGGACAAAAGGAGGAGATAAATAAGAGCAGAGGTGTTATCTGCGAAGAGGAGTAAGAGCATTATGTGCAAGAAGCGATACATACAATAGAGCTGCAAAGCACTTTCTTAAAGAGCAGAGTGGGCCAGGCACAACAACTGATCCTGATCTAATCTTCTCTATTGTCCTTCACTTGGGCGTCTTCAAACTTCAACCACATCTCTGCCTCTGCACACACTGGTTCAATGTGCTGCCACAGTTAAGTACAATTAATCTCACGCTGTCGATCGCAGAATAAAAAACAAGAGGGAAACAAAGGCGTTGTTAAAACCTCCACTAAATAAATCATCGTCTG
>VURO01014913.1:14645-30404 GCA_015108175.1 Pelvicachromis taeniatus
TTACACTCACCCCCCCCATGTCTCAGTGTCACGATCCCGTTGAGGCAAAGTCAGTAGACAGACAATAACACCTGTCAGAGTTGATATTATTGAAAAGCTTAAATAAATTGGCTCTGAATGCCTGTGTCAATACATGAGTCATTGTAAGCAAACCTCACCAACTGCATGACTGCACATTTTGTGGGATTTGATATTCAGGAAGAGCGCAAACAAACTTGTGTCGTGTCTTCTCTCTTCTGGAATTCGTCATTAACTTTTGGGTTTTCTGAGCAATATCTGAAAAATCTGTGAGGTATTGGAAAAGCTCACATTAAAAGAGCAATAGAGTCAGAACAATTACCTGGAGCAAAACACACCACCTGTCAGTGAGTACTATTGATCTGAATTCATGATAGTTCATTCTAAAGTTTACCTGTACTACCTTCTACAAATATTTGAATTAGTTTGAATTAAGAAAAAAAAAAAACTACAGAGGAAAGTTTGTTGTACTAACCTTTAAAATTGAAATTAAACTACCTTTTTAAAGTGCTGACTCGGTAGATGAGAGCAAAACATTCTTCATATGATAAACCTAAAGCTAAGTAGCCAGTTAGTGCAAATACAAAAAAATAGGCAAATAAAATTCTGACTTCAAGACTCACAAATTAACGTAGTCAGCTCATTGCTTTAGTACATGAAAAGGTGTAAGTCCTTACAAATTCAGTTTTAGCGGTTTCCATAGGCTAATTTGTTACCTTTAGCATAAACACGCTAAACTAAGCTTTGCTAACTGGCTGCTGTCTCTGCACACAACACACACTAGTCATTTGACTAAAAACGAATGAAAGCACATCATCTGAAGCCTTGAGAGAAAGTTTAATAAAATAGATATTTTATTCATTTTCAAGAACATCATGTTCTCTCATTAAGAGGCATATGCAGCTACATGTGCTGAGTACATGTTACAGCAGAGCAACTGGTGTCTCCGCAGCCAGTTTCTAACTAGTTTGTGAGATGTTACGATGTAAACACCAATCCAGAAAATTACAGACTTAACTCCTGAGCCAAACTTTGGCTCACTGGTCCATATGCTTGGGATGTCTCACTAGAAAAATCAAAGATAACCAACCTTCAATTTCTTTTTCAAAATACCTGTCGAGTTGGTCCATTTTCTAGACTCACTAGTCCACGAGTCAGAGAGTTGTAGTTTCCTTGTTAGGCCATTAAGCAGACATTAAGCACATGTCAGCTTCAGATGTTTTCCAGGAATAAAAAAATTCTAAGAACTTCCTGCATTTTTTTTAAGCTGTAATAAAAGGGTTTGGTTTTTTTTCTGACAGAACTTCCTCTTTATTGCGACAAAATGATTCCTCCTCCCCAGCTTTAAAAACAGCTCTTCCATGTAGGGTGCTGAACTTAAATGCTTGCATTAGGCTGGATTTATTCAGCCGGAGCACATTCAGCGTTGTTATAGAGTTCCTCAAATCTTTATGGCATGCTGAATATATTTAAAAGCCTTACATAACAGCAAGTGATTAAAATGTAGCAATACTAGACAGAGATTAAATTGGGGTGGAATCAACATGGCGTGGCTTTATTATCAAAAAATCCTGAAACTCAGACAGATTACGTTACACATTTTTCATTAGCATTTGGTTTATGTCACTAAACTGGTATGCAAATGTAATTTATGAAAAAAATCTTGATGATCGGATAACAGTTTGTTTCATTGTGTAAACCCTTATCAGAAGGGTCGGGTGATGGTGATTGCAGCTGTGTTTCTTCTGTGAGAGTGGAATTAATGTTTCACAGTAAACATGCTTCCCAGAATGTCAAACTATACCACCAAAATCTTTATTTAACCTCATGAAAGAAAGCCATTAATCGACAGCGCAGCGTCAGTATTATAGACAAGCTCGGCAGCGTGCATAGCTAATCTGATGAAAAACCTGATATTAGCTCGCAAACCCTATCAGACAAAAGATCTCTTTAATGTTAAACTGCATACAGCTATGCTCTGTGCTGTTCGTTGCCTTTATGTTGAAATTCTATGGCAGAAGCTATACTGAGGACCTGTGAGCATACAGTTAGTCGTATGCTGTCTCTCGTGGCTGAAAAACATTTAAATCACCCCCCCTCGTTAATGCAAGTCATTTCTGATGACATGTCATCTATAACAGAGCCACCGCACTTGTATTCCATTTTCACCTTCCTCCATTTTCCTCAGGATGCTAAAAAGAAAGTCACCAAGACTGCCGTGCCCCCCCGGGCAATCTGGTGCTAGCTTTGAACATGGCCTTAATTAACATATTGAACTGCTCTGTTTTCAAAAGGTCATATCGTGTCTGCTCTCCACCATTCAAAGATTTTGCATAACATATTCTCACATGAAGTTGCTCGTTGTCTCTGTTTTTTTTTTTTGGACATGCTGTGGCTTTTCCTCCTTGTAAGAACCTGTGTAACCTCGAGCCTTAGCAGGCTTTCGTGCCATAACACCTTTAAATCGCTTTGCTATGAAAACAAGCCGCTGCTTTTGTGTAATTCGTAAGCGTGTGGAATAGATTAGCAAGCTAAACTTATTGTGCCTCGTGTGAGAAATGACAGACCTCTGTGTACACTGACCCTGACTCAGCTTCCTGCTGCTTACTCAGTGTCTCTAAATGGATTAAGTTGTCAGTTGGACAGCCCATCTGAGATTTTTAATATCCAGCCTGAGGTATATCAAGCAACCGTCTGCCAAATGGCATCAGAGGGATTTACTTCGATTTTATTGCAAGTTTTTCTCTCTCCCTTTTCTCATCTAAGACGTGGTCATGCCCTCTATGATTTCTTGAGGGTGTTTGACTTGTACATTAATAACACACTGAGGAGACTGAATAAAAATATATTCCACGAACACTGAGTGAATATTAGGTTTTATCACTTCTACTTATAGCGTATGGGAGGCTCAGAAATTAAAACCATTGGTGTATTTATTACTTTCTTTCTTCATTTTTACACCTTGGCACATTTCCATTAGATTGTGTCATTTCCACAAAAAAAATCTGATATGAATGAAAGAGAAAATATGTGAGAAACATGATGACTTAATGGATCTGGGAAGAGACACAAAACTTACCTGAAGCTCACTGACCTAAAGTGAGAGGGCACTCGGCTCACTGGACCATAAGTGACACCACAGCTCTCCATGTATGCAGTAACCACCTATTTCAGCCTCTTTGCAGGGACTTACTTTCTTTGAATGGACCGTGAGCGCTTCCTTGACTCCCTTTGTCCATGATGCTAAAGTACTGTCCATAGTGCTGAAATATAGGCTTGAAAAGCAGTGAGTGAAGTCTGTAGCAGTGCATTTGATCCCGTTTCATCACGTCAGGTATCCGCAGGGAGAGACATGTCAGTTGTTTGTGTGTGTTTGTGGATTTCCTTCTCCAGAAAATGTGTTTGGTTTGCTAAGCCTGTTTTGTTTGTCCTCGTTTGTGTATCTGTGTGTGTTTGTGTGGGTGTGTGTGTGTGTGTGTGTGTGTGTGTGTGTGTGTGTGTGTGTGTGTGTGTGTGTGTGTGTGTGTGTGTGAGTGGGTGCTTTCATACCACGAAAATATCTTGTAACAGTTGCCACTGTTCGTGACTGAGCTATAAACCTAGATGGCTGACTGAAATCTACTGAAAAAGTTTGCAGACATTTTTAAGCAGGAAAAAAAAAACCCTAGTTGCTTTGCATTGACCAGTTAGTTGTGACACAATATAAAGTTGTGACTTTATATTTAGGACCATGCTTTGAAATCAAGATAAAACATGCACACATCGTTAAACCCTATTTGATCAGGATAGCGGGGTTCTGCAGCATAAATATAGAAACCCATTTACAGCTGGGGTGCTCTCATTTTCAGAGGGATTCTGTTGTGGTTTACTCAGAAGACTCAATTGGAGGAGCTGGTGAAAAGTTCAAAAGACACTTTCAGTGAAGATCTGTAGATTACACAACAGGTATTTGCAGGTAGTTCAGGTGTTCAGTTTAGTGAATGTTAAATTCAAAAATTTCAATCAAGTGAAGTCGAGATTTCTTCAGATTCACCTTCCTGTATGTTTGAATCCGGTTTCCACAGGCTTGAGCACAAGTGAGCTTTCTTTAGCAAGATGACACATTGAGAGGGAATTTGCATCAAATGAGGACAGAGGAGGTAAGTAGGCAGATAAGGTTAGCAGACCTGCTGCAAACCATTTATGAGCTAAGAGGCTTGTGCAATACTGCTGCACTGTGTAGTTCAATAGTCTAGCAATGAGTGGAGAGGAGACTGAGGTTTAAATACTGCAGGTGAATGATGAGACACAGGTGCGGCAGCAGGAGTCCTGGACACTTCTGGGAGGAGGTAAGAGCAGTCAACCACACTCACGCGCACGCACACACGACAGAAAGAGGAAACACAGAGCAAGTACAGGAGAGAAACAAAGATGGTGGATAAAAAACTGGAGAGGACACGGGGGACTATGACAGATGCCTGATGACATGATGTCATTTTGGTTGTCACTGGTGTTCGCTAAATCTTTATAAATTCTATCAGTTTCTCACAGTTACCTTGAAAGAACAAAAAAAAAAAAAGCGATTTTTGGCTGCTCCTTTATTCACATGGGGTTGCCACAGCAGGTAGCTCTGCATGTCTGATTTGGCAGATTTTTACACAGGATGCAACCCCAAAGGGATTTGTGTCTCCTCCTAGGATCGAACTGGGGATGTTTCAATTGTTAGGCAAACGTGTAAACCACAGCATATGCAAGTTGGCACTGATACTGGAAAAATGACAGTTGATGAGCTTTTTCCTGTTTTTAAACACAAACTAGAAACTCTGATTAACAAAAATATAACACAAGGTATAAGAACTGCAAACATTGCTTTTACATAGCATAAAATATGCTAATCAATATTCTGTATGTGCGAAAGAAAAATAAACGAAAAGGAAATCTCAGCTAGTTAGTTTATAACAAAGGTAGAACAGAAATACCTAAGGTAAACAAGACCAAGAGAATATTAATCATAAACAAGAACATATTGTGGTCAATCGTAATACATAAGGTAAGGTGAATAAATAGACATTTAAAATAGCCTTTTAACAACTCTCTATATTTTACAGTCTGTATCACTTGTCTTACTTTCTTTCACCATTTAATAAGTTACAAAGAAAAAATAGTTTGTAGTCCATGAAACAAGAGAGTTCTCCCCATTCAAAATAATCAGAACTCCAGTTTAAACCAGTTTGACAAGTCATGAATTCCAAATCACAATTGCCTACTATATATAAATATATATATCAGAACTTAAAGTGGGACCGGGTAGGTGGGGTAACCCTATCATTGGGCATACTGGTGTAGTGTGGGGAAAAGAATGATTAAAAAAGAACGAGCAGATGTTAGGCGAGTTGTACAGTGGTGTGAAAAAGTGTTTGTAGAAATACAGTGGTGTGTATGTTTGTCACACTTAAATATTTCAGATCATCAAACAAATTTTAAATATTAAAGTCTGAGAGTGAATCTAATCAGCACCATCACTTTAAATATACATTGATGTCTTCTACCTTTAATGTAACATAGTTACATTACTCTACATGTATGCAGTCAAGCACAGTGCATCCCTTTAAACTTTGTCACAATACTGCAAACTTAACTTTGAATAACACACATTAGAAAACTAGAATATGTTTTCAAGACTTGTCACTAAAATATAATCCAGCAAAACATCATGAATAGATCCAACATCCAATTTTAAAATCTCTAATATAAATGAGGACATTGCACATCAGAGTTAAATTTCCTGTCTATAACATTTCACTTGCTGAGCACTCGTTGAATTTAAAAATAGCCTTCTTCCTTCTTCACCCGTCCTCTCTTTCTTACATTTTCCTCCATCTATCTGTCTCACACATTAACATTTTTTTCCTGGCAAATACAACAACTGTACATTTAGCTCACATTCACATTTTGTGTCAAATTGCACAGAAACAATTTCCGGACATTTGTTAATTTTTTATTTAAATAGCATTTGAAATTTACATCTGCACCATGAACACATCACAGGTGTGAAAATAAGTATCTCCATGTGGAGATAGTAGAAGCAATGCCAGTCTCAGCACAGGAAAAATGAACTCATTCAGCAGTAATATGCTTTAACCTGCTTATCAAATTTAATTACACATTAACTGAAAGTGCCAGATCGCTGCTCCAGGGTGATTCTGGCCCTCTTTAACCCCGGATGATAACACATTTTTATCAAACCACAAAGTCAAATATTTTCCAGGGACTTTCTTTCATAAAGTTCATAAAGTACAAAGATGTTGAGTTTTGATTGTTCTTAACTTCGAATGATGGTTAAAGTCCAAGGCAAGACCTTTCTCATATTTATCTGCTCTTTGAATGGATGAAAGCCTACAAAAATGCCTATTTCTACATCTCAAGTATTTGTAGAAGTTTCTGGAAATGAGTCATGAGACAAAGTGCAGGAAAATCATTGGAAGCATAACTGCTATTTGGAGTAGTCTACTTTGTTTTAATTCACTGTGAATTTTTCTTGCATGAAATACCTCAAGGACACCTTTATCCAGCTCCCACCCACAGATCTGCTCTCTCCCTGTCTCACAATACTCAAGGTAATTTATATAATACATTGCAAAACCATTTATCATTTTTAAGAGGAGACAGGAACAAGGCAGCATCATCAAAGGGCTACAAGATGCTTCGTGGTAATAAAAGAACTTTGAGTCAGATTAGTATCTCCTGTCTTGCAATTTTAAAAGCAGTAGGAGACGTAAACATGAGGCAACAAACATACGCAACCATAGCAGCTCAGGCACTGATCTCTTTCAGGAATGTCAAAGTCAAAGCGATTCGAACTTTGTCAAGATTCTCACAGCTGGACTTCAGCTCAATCTTTATTTTGATTTGAAATGACAGAATGACACTCACAGTGTTCATGTGCTTTGTTTTACATTTAAACTTGAAGCTTTTCTTGCTATGCAAGCATTTAACCAGATAAACACTGTACTCCACTGAAGCATCTAAAAAAACCAAACAGGCAAAAAAAAAACAACGTCAACGTCAGTAAATTATAAGAAACATATACAAAACTATGATCGTGAGTGGGCTTTTAATACAGTTAACTGCACAGCAAGTTTTTATTATTTGGTAGATAACTTGAGTAAAAATGCACTAAAAAAAACCAACACCACATCCTGTTCAATTCATGGTTCAGTTCCATTCACAAGGGGCCCGTCTAACCAGTTCATCACCATTATGTTATAAGAATACAATAATAATAAATTAATAATAATTAATAATTGTAAAATGACTCTCTGGCTGTTTTTTTCCTCCTCTTCCTCTTTTTTCTTCTTTCCTTTTGACTCTTCATTATTTCAAAGTTTCTTGCCTTGTTGCAGTTTTACTTAAACAGGATTGTGTACACCACGTGCAATAGGAGTAAGTGCAGTCAGGTTGGGCCCCTTTATGGAGAACAGGCCTCTTCCACTGTCACTGCAAACTTTGCCCATTTCCACGGCTGACAAGTCTGTCAACCCTCTGGGGCTCCCCATTGGTCTGGGGCGACCAAGCAATTGCCTGCCTTGCCTGGCGGCAAGTGGCACCTCTGGGTATAATACGTCTTTGTTAAAAAGTCTTTCTGTCAATAAGAAAACCATGAAAGGTAAGGCATAAAGGTATAAAGGATAATAAAAAACCTAAAAAGATATTTATCTATATGTGTATGTGTGATTGGCAAGACAGTGGTTTATGTGTTGTTGCTTTGGTCAGAAGGTCAGAAGTTAGACTATGAAAAATAAATAAAAATAGCGAGTAATGCTATATGACGTTTTGTAAGGATGACCTCCTTGCTGGTGAAAGAACCATGATGGAAAACTCTTTTGTAGCTATCAACACTGTTTATCTTGTCTTTACACACATTTTCATTGTCTGATTTTATAAGAATGCAGATGTCCACGCAACAGAATCAAACACTAAACGATCTTCAAACTTCCAGCTTCCCGATGCAAGTCTTTGTTGTGCTAAACAGCACCCATGTAAGAATAGCGCAGGTAATTTTTCTGTGAATTCACAGCGTGCGAACGGGGATTATTTGTGCTGCCACCTGCACACTCTACCCAGGCGGCACACATGCCTAAACCAAACAGATTATTTCCAGCAGTGAAAAGTGTCGTGTGCTACAGATAAAAACTTTGGAGTATTTCCCAGCTTGAGTCTTCCCACATCATCGTGTTCATCTGTGAAATGACTTATGTCAAGATAACATACTGTCTCACCTGTCCAGTCTCCTGGATGACCCACCGGATTTCATTAAGGATCGTCCAACAACCGTGAAAGTGTCAACGAATAATTGATGTCGTGGGAAGAGGGTTACCGAAGCCATATATCATCTGATCTCAACCAACTTCCCTTTTTTATTACAATGCATAATGGGCTGTTAAGCAGCAGCACACGAATTAAGACTGTCTGCAGAAAAACTTACTGTATTTGTAATCGATGTTCTTAAACACACTTAAAGACTAGGAATGATTTTTTACATGGCATATTACCACACGAATAAATGAATAAAGAAGCAGATACACTGTCCTTTTAGATAATTACTATGTTTACATTTTTTCCTACATCAGTTTTTTCTGCGACTCCTTAGGTAAATTGCCTACTCAGTCACAACATATATGTAAAGCAGCTGTTTATACTCTGAAATGCCATCCACGGTTGCAGTCCTCCAGTACAGGGTCTTTTTCTGCTGTGCCAGCATCCCTGAGACTGCCATTAAATGGAGCTGAGCTGCTGGAAATTATCTCCTCCTTCTGCTGATGAACTAATTGTACTCTTATTCTGTAATAACACCATTAAAATGTAATACACTTGGGATCATTACTTCACGTTTGATATAGCTGGCTGTTGCAGGACAATGGAACAAAACAAGTGCTTCAGTTACAACAGTGTTTACGCTGCAGATGAAATCCACTTCTGAATTTAGGAAAACTGCCACGTGCAACGAGGGACTATAAAGGGAGCGTTTTCCTTCCTTCATTGTTAAGAATTGTTCTCCATGGGCGCTCTAAATAATGAGATTAAATAAATGGAGAAAACTCAAGCATTTCGGTGTAGAGCTGCAGATAAGCATTAATCTGAAGTTCGTGCAGGGGGGGGGAAAAAAAAGGCACACCCAGAAGTGAATGATACAGCGCTGTCATCTCAGGCTTTGATGAAAGATCTTTAATTTTCTTGTCCTCTAATGGGAATTCTCAGTGTCAGTGAAGCCCTCTTTTTAATTCCTGCTCTTTGATTCAACATTTCATCTGTTCGGGCCCAGAATAATGAAATGTTTCCCTTTTTATCTTAATTCAAATTTGCACTCATCGATTTAGCTTGTTCTGTATATAGCTGGCTATTTTGGCTAGCGTTAGCCTATCATTGCACACCTAACTCGTCTCTCCAAGTACATACGCTTATACTGCTAGAGACAAGAAAATGTGATATAATTGGCTAAGTGGTAGCTATTCTGTAAAAGTTGAAAAATAAAAAATAAACTCAGCAAAACTAACTGAAAAAACTTTTATTTTCTTTCGAAAGCTGACTTGATACCCTGCCATCAAGGGCATTCACTGACTTCCAAGGTCTTTGAACAAAGCTCAGCAAGACAAGACTACAGGGATTGTAGTTGTTATACAGTCCCGGAATTTTTATAGTGTCACTTTACCGACAATAGCAACGGGGAAGGGTCCTTGTCAACCCTAATGAATTCAGAAGTGAAAAGACTTTGGTTTTGACTTTACATAATTAGGCGAGATGCAATAACGCACCAACCTTGGAGCAGTGCACCTGGATAACAAGTGATCAAACAGCCCGAGCCCTCCATCCTCACTTAAAGAGCCTCAGCTGCGACAGCTCGCCGTTGAAACAGGCAGCTACCTTGAAGCTCAAGCTAATTAACTCTTTCAGACATTGTTATGTACTCCCTCTTTGACACTTTGCAAGAGTGTGTGCGCTGATTAATGCCGTGCATCAACGTGGATCTGTTTTGCAAGATTGGTCCCCCGTTCTCATACATAATGTTACTGTGAGGTGAAGTTTTCTAACATTATGGATTTAAAGTGGAGAGAATTGCAGATTTCTAACATGGCTCAGCTCAGCTATCCTGAACGTTCAACAGTTTATTCATTATCAGTTTTTCAATACTTTTTTAGTTGTCTAAATTTTTTTATATTTCTTTCAACTGTTTATCCAAATGATGTAATATAATTGTACTATTTCAGTAATTTATCCATTACATTTGCATTTTTGTTGTTGTTTTTTTACTCGACTAGAGCCAATTATCTGTTCTTTTAACCTTAGTGTTTCAACATTTGCACGTTTTTCGGGGGAAGATTTATTTTGTGAGGTTTAGTGTTGTGTTGCCCCTTTAATTCACAGATGCGCTGGTACAAACAGTCATGTTAAAAATGGACTCTCTCACACATCATTGTGGAGGAATTTTGGCCCACTCTTTTTCAGTCTTATGTTACTTAACTGGATTGAGATTTGCTGCCATTTGTTTATGCATATCTCTTTTAAGGTTTCAACACAGCATTTCAATCAGGATGATATCAAGACTCAGCAGGTCTGATTGAAACACCTTGATTTTTTTTCTTTTTGCTGTAGATTTACTGCTGTGCTTGGGATCCCGTTACATGACTTTGGCTGATAGACAAATCACATTTGACTCAAATATTTTTTGATTGCAGAGCAGTTCACGTTTGACTCAATGACTGCAAGGTGCTCAGGTCCCAAGTCATCACCCCTCCACCACCGTGCTTGACAGTTGGTGTGAGGTGTTTTTGTTGATATGCTTCTGACAAATAATACGCATAGACTGTCTGAGAAGTCTGTGTTGCAGTTTTGTTGAGCAAAATTCTAGTATTTTCTTAGTCAGTTTCTTGGTACTAAGTAGAAGGTATTTGTGTCTGTGCATTTCACCCAGAAAGGTTACAAATGCAGCTTGGTAAGCAGCCGGTAGCTTGGAAGGCTACCTTTTTGCTTACATCTGGTCACTTCTGGCTGCTGAAATTTCAAGATGTCAAAGAGGTAAAGTCACAAACCAATGCGTTATGTTGCTGTGGCCACATACATGTTTTATTTACCATCTGCTGTGTTTTAAAATTCCACTAAATCAGTTAGAAGAACTCACTCACTATAGGTTAGATTTAAGTGATGCATAGCCTCTAAATCTGAAAATGCAGACATGCCAGTGGGGTTCTTAACTCCACTGATGGCAGAAGGAAGTCAGATTTTGTAGAAGTCTTGGAGAAAATAACACCACAGCTCATTTGATTTATGACTGAATAAATAGAGTTCATGGTGTGCTCGGTTCATACACATGAAAAGCTGTACAGTGTTCATTTGGTAAACTTTGCTCCCATTTAGAGTAAAATCAAGAATAAAACAGGGTTTTAAGACTGCTCCTGGCAAGGTATAGCCACTACAATATGAGTGTGCGGTGTGCATCTGTTTCTCAGTCAGATCCAGCCACACACAACACATCACATCTGGTTTCACTAAACTAAGATGGCAACAGACAAACTTAGAAACTCAAGTCGAAGCTTTAGAACAGGACTTCACAACCCAGTGAGCGATGTTTCATGTATGGTCTGTGGATTTTAGCCTCAAGGGTATTTGTTCTGAAGCAAAATACCCCCTTTCCAATAATTAGTGCTTCAAACAAAGTTAAGTGCTCCGCTCAGAGCTGTCTGTCGCTTGTGTATGTTCAAGTAATGTTGCAGCAAATCCCGAGGCTACTGGGAGTAATTGCAGCTCAAAATGTATAAATTTGCATGATTAATTTTAAGTAACATTTATCTCTGAATTACTTTCTGCATACAATAAACAGAACATTACAAAGTTTAAACGGACAAAACATAAAGACCCTTCTGATTCAAATATAATTTGGGTGCAATTTATTTAGAGGCCCTTATCAGTTGAATTATGCTGTTTTCTGTTTAGGGAATCCAGGTGCAATCACTGAAGGGGGTGGAAGTGAATCTGTTTCCTAATTTATTTATGTAAACTTGGCCTCCCTCCAGTTGCAGCAGATGATTTCATTTGTCTGAGCAGAGTGCCTGATATAATAGGATTACAATCTGGCTGTTGGAAAATTGTCTGTGGACCTCTGTGTTTCTGAAGTTTTAAGCAAGTCTATTAGCCCACGATGGCATCCTCCTGTTTTTTCTTTGTTTTATTTATTTATTTCATCAGCTTTATCTGGCATTAAAGAACACAATAAATCATGCAAGTTAAGCTATTAGTATGAGTCACGGACGAGTGTAAGGTCAGGGATGATCCTGATCAGTGCCTGCTGTTTGGAGCCGGCCAGTTGGCATAGGTCAGAAAAAAGCAGCTGACTGCTGTGTCAGGAAATTAGACTAATGAAGCTAATAAAACTGAAAACAGTACATTTTCAGGCCCATAAGCCCAAGTGGGGACCTTAAAAACTGTTGCTATTATACACAGCCTCATTCACATTCTGCACAGTCAACTGACACATAATCAATATCAAATACTAAATACTGGATGTGTAGGAAAGTAAAGACTAGAGTCACAATTTTTTCCTTTTGAATCAGTTGAACTATAGTGTAACTGATACCTGCAAGTGCAAAAGGTGCTGGATCTTTTACATAAATAGAAACACAGAGTTTAGACACAGGGTCAGGCTTGGCTAGTACTTGCACTGGAGACCATCGGGGAATACCAGGCGTTCTAAGTGTAGGCTCCATCCCCACTCCACCCCAACAGAGCACTTCAGTCTCAGCTGGCTTACTACGTTGAGTACTTAAATGTAGAATGAGAGACAGAGCCTTCAGTTTGGATTCAGGAGACAAACACCATCTCTAATATTAAGATTAGGCTTAAACCTTTCCTTTTTGATAAATCTTATAGTTAGGGCTGGATCAGGTGATGCTGAACCCTCTCTTAGTTACGTTGCAATAATCCAAGGCTGCTGGGTGGGCTTCCCGTGATGCACTCAGCATTTCTTCTTCACTCACCACTTTTCACTCTCTGTGTGTTGATACACCAATCAGACTCTGCATTTAATAATTAGTTATTATTAATCTCTCTTTGACAGTTTGTCTTTTGCCCCTCCCCTCACCCCCAACCAGTCACGGCAGATGGCTGTCCCTCCCTGAGCCTTGTTCTGCTGTAGATTTCTTCCTGTGAAAAGGGCGTTTTTCCTTCCCCTTGTCACCAAGCGCCTGACTGTCGTCTGATTGTTGGGGTTTCTCTGTATCATTCTAGTGTCTTTAACTTACAATATAAAGTGCCTTCAGGTGACTGTTGTGATTTGATGCCTTCTAAATAAATGAAACTGAATTGAATTGCTTTTTTTAAAAAAAAACGAATGTAAGGAGTGGCAAATGTTTGTTTGTTTTTTAAAGCCTTTCACTTGCTGATAATTTAGGGCAATGTTTCCTTCTTCAAGTTCTCTACCTCTGTGTACAATATTAGCACCATCTATTCCCGTTACTGTTCACCATTACCAGCGAAGCCAACTTGGAAATTAGGTTCAGCAGAGAAAGCCTAATCAGAGGCACGAACTCGGGTCTCTGAGGCCTATTCAGATGAAGGGTTCTCTGGGGATATTTGGCAGCTCCAGGAGGTGAGATTAAGTGAACACCAGAGACACAACTACACAAGACATCACACACTGCAGAATGACTATAAGCCTCGGTCACTAAATATATTATGTTCAAATGCATTTAACTGTATCAGACACTGCATTTTATTATATTGTATATAGTATATTGCTGCCAGCATAAAGAACAGTGTGGTATATTCTGACGTTATATAGCCCCCCACTCCCCCTAACTCTCTAAGATTTATGTGGAACATTTGATTTATTTATTTATTTTGTACTGTATTTGTTTAGTATTGTACTATTCTGACTGCATCACTGGGGTAAGACTGATGTTTAATGTGGTATGACTTATAATAACAATTGCATCTTATTCTTAAAGATTTACTTGCTTTTTGCTGTTTGTCTGGATGCTTATTCATCTTGATTTCATTTTCAAGCATTAAAAAAAAGAAAGAAAGAAATGAAAGTAAGCAATTCTACATAGAGCGTTTCAGCTATTCTGCCTCCAGTGCACACAACAAAGCAGAATGCCAAAGAATCCTTGAACAAATACTCAAGTCAAAGAGTATCTGGAAGGATCTGGCATATACCTTTATGTTAAAATTAAGTACTCCTGTCGTCATGTGTCACCCTGCACAAGCTGTGCATGACTGAGTGCACAGAGTTCCAGAGGAGACAGGGATCTGCATTTTATTCCCCAGGCTACCGTATCTGAAACACGAGCTCAAATGCTCGAGCAGGGTAAGACCCCAGGAACAACAAAGGTGAAAACATCCTGCGGGCGCGAGATATGACACGATAGATAGAGCGCAAACAGAAATGAGGTGCAAACAGAGAAAACCAGCTTGTAAGCACTCGTCTTTAAATAGACTAGAGGGCTTGTTTTCTATTTTCTGTTTTAATGCCATTTGAACAAACAACCCATCACGAAGGTTTGTGCTGCTTCATCGCAAGCACAGAGACAGATCCTGGATGACATGGCAAATCAATCCATCGGTGATTAGCGCCAGTGACGCAAAGAAGCTGCAATTTGTTCTTGGACTTTGGACCCGAACACCTACACACGAGCTAAGCGTGGCTCCTCTCCCTCGCGTGGTGTTTCTAAGAGCCCACTGAGAGCTCCCCAAGCACTACTTCATCTAGGAGGATGTCAAACATAATGTTGACAGTTAATGTGGTCATTTGGTGCATGGCTGGCAGTGATGGCTTTTCAATTAATACAGCCCAAATGGCAAAAATGCTCAATTAGCTTTAATGTATTCTGCTTTCTGATGAATGCCGTGCAAGCGGATGAGGGGGAAATAATTCATCAGCCGCATTTTACCTTTAATGACTTAAAGTTGCAATGTTCAGCAGTGCTGGAAGAAATTTAAAAAAAAGAAAAACAAGAATTATGAGTCAACCTAAGCCTTGGGCGCAATATTGACTGCTTTCTGAACCACTTATTGCCCCGTTCTGGGCAACACCAAGCTAGATTGAACACCATGTGGGCAAAGGCGGTTAAATGAAAAGTGGAACTCAAGCTGCTCACACACACACAAACTTCTAATACCCACACAGACAAGAGGAACAGATGTAAACATACTAGTAAATATCAAACACTGACAGCCTTCAGAAGCCATGTGAGACTGCGAGCCCCCAGAGTGTTGACTACAATTGGATGGCACATGTTGCTCGTGCAGTATTGAGTTGCTGCTATTCTTCGGTCTTTCATCATATCGCCGTTTAATGTGTGTGGCAAGCACAACAACAAAGATTGTAGTTTGAGAATGTCACAGGCCACAGTTGTCTCGCTGTTGTGAACAGACTGACATGTTTTCCCTCTCTGAATATGAAATCCTCGGCCTTGGCCAAAACGCAGCAACCAGGCAAGTGCGGTCCCTATAAGGCTCGGGCTGGGTAATCCTCAAACTGCTTTTGAGACCAGTCTCCACGTCTGCCAATCTTGAGTGGAGTTCGGCAGTGCTAACAGGATTGCTTTGGAAACACGATATTTATTTTAGCCCTCAAAAGCAGGACAGCTACACTTCATGTACTGCTGCTTCAGGGTGATGTATTGCAGATGCCGAGTCGACTCCCTTCTCTCTCCCCCCCCCCCCCCCCCCCCCCCCCCCCCCCCCCCCCCCCACACCCCCTCCCTCTCA
>VURO01014919.1:15862-27154 GCA_015108175.1 Pelvicachromis taeniatus
CTTTAAAAAAAAAACCTTAAAAAAAAAAAAAATTAGAAAAAAAAAAAAAAATCAATGAGAAATAAGAGGCATAACGTTACAGAGGAATGCAAGACAGTGGAAACAGGGTATTACATGAAGATTTATTGCTACACAAGTGGTCTACTTCAAAAATGACTCATGCCCAGCTAAGGGTGACTGGGCCTGTGTAGGAACCAGTGTAATTTAAAGCATGCTACAAAGGGAAAGGTGCAGGCCCACAAAGTAGTACAGGAAGACAGCGGTTTGGCAGGTATGAAGGTTTTAGTTAATCAGTGTAATTGACACCAGGGCATCTACTATGATCTAACCTAAACAATGATTAATCGGACATTTGGGTGCAAATGCCAGAAATTTCGCCGGCTTTAGAGCTGGAAATAAAAACAAGAAAAGCCTCAAACTAAGCTGTAAAAACAACAGTGAATACAAGAGGCAGATCAGGACTTATAATAGAGACAGATGTATACGGATGGTTTATAGCTTACAGCGAGATGTATCCATGATACAGCTTTTCACTGTCCTACCACAGTGCAGTCCTGGGCATTGCACAGCCCCTTGCTTGTCCCTGACCAGCCCATGTGAGGTAAATGGGAAATAAGAATTCACATGTAAAGTCAGTTTACATTCCCATTTAAGCCACCAAACACTCCCCATCAGAAAATGGTTTCTGCCTATCCGTGGCCTTCAAAATAAAAGCAACAATGGTATATTTTAATTTCCATAAAAGCTTAAAAAAAAAAAAACTGCTGATGGGGAGTTTATCAAAGACTGTGTGACTCTACCCTGCTAAATAAACCCTGACGGGAAACAACAAGAGGCATTAGACGACGTGCCCCTCTCCAGGTGGACCAAACAAAATGGACAGAGAAGGGGGGAAATCTGCAGCTTCAATTTGGACTTTCTCCTTAACACTGGACAAGAACTCTCAGATGTGTGAGACAGCCCCGTTTCTCATTTTTGTATGTGGGATCACGAGGTTTTGACAGTATGGATAGGCTGGGGCTGACTTGGATCAAACTGGCAGGTGTAACAACGATGGTCGTCCAAATCTGATCAGAATAAAACAAAACAGTTTCGAAGCAGATGCAAATAAATACATAAACGAAGCCAGAACTGAAACTGGCTTTTATTTATTTTTTGATTTACATTGATAAAAATGTAACCATAGTGTTGATGTTAAAATCAAAACAGTTAACATCAATAGGCAAGGGCAATGATCATAGACAGTTTACTGAGCACGATACGGTCGATGGTGACATAGGCTACCGTCGGCAACGTGATTAAAAAAATAGTGAGAATAAAAGGCAAGGACATTCCAGATCTCTCAGATGCAGAGTGGAAGGGCGATTGTGCATTTCCTCAGACACTGAACCGGACTTTAATGCACTAGTTCAGTCCAAAATGGAGATGTGTCTCACTGAATAAGCAGAAAGAACTGAAAAAATGAGAGACGAAGTGACTGAAATACAATTAAAACAGCAGTAACACTTTATATAAAGTTAAAAGTCTTTGAAATTTTGCTCATAATTGATTTTAGGAAAATTGATTGAAGGGTAATACATGTTGGTGTTTTTGCTGTGCTGATTTCACATTTTCATTGCCCAAGGACAAACAGCACTATGACAAAGTGGACGTCAAATTGATGTTACATCTGCTGTCACTAGCAGCACTTTGCAGGTCATGCACCTCCTAATGCTTGTAACCTGTCATGTTGTGCCTCCACCACTGGTTTGAAGACAACTGTATAATCAGTGCTAAGCTCACAGATTCACCAATTATACAGAAAGATCTGTTGCAACACTTTGAAAATATGAGATTTTTCAGGAAAAATAAACTTGTCAATTTCCTTGCTTCCAGCTTGAAGTTTTTCTCCTGCTGTATCCCTGCTGATGTGGCGTTGGTGTCTGACAGGCGACGCCCATCGTCCAGTGATGATGTTAGCAGCCATGTGCGAAGCAACCGACTGGCACGAATTGTAACATCTACTCTTACCAGTAGCTTTATACAGTGATACAAATTAAAGTGGCCCTTTGGCAGAATGAATTGCACAACCCAGATTTGATAACATTTATACTCTCATGATGCAGTCCACCACCCCTATCAACTATCTCAGCGCCAAGAACAATGACATAACTGCTCTGCAGCGTTTTCATAAGGGGGATTGGGGGGGTAATTATTATGACATGACACAAGACTGAGAGATGCATCTACTATTCACCGAAGCCTCATGAGAAATGGTCTCAGTAGAAGGGTCGCTGTCAAGAGGCCATTTTTACAGAAGAGAAATAGGAAGAAAAGACTGAGGTATGCCAAATTACACAAGGACTAGACTGAAAAATCAGTGGAAGCGGTCTGATGGAGTGGTGAATCCAAATTTAATAACAGTTATGTATGTATGAGGAGGTCAAGAGAAAGGTCCAAATGTGAGTCTGCTGTAAAGAAAGAAAGAAAGAAGCGCTGTCATGGTTTATGGGTGGATGTCACTCAGTGGTTTTGGTGATCCTGTCAAAGCCGATGAAATTATAAATGTAGAAAAGCATTGTGATTCAGTGTGGAAAGGGTCTGATTGGCAGGGGTTTGTTTTTCAGCATGACAATGATCGAAAACACACTGCCATTGCAGTAAAACCATAGTTGGATAGGAAACATCACAAGGAAACACTATCAGTCATGGATTGGGTTCCCTCAGACCTCATCAGTAAGATAGGATAAGATAAGATACGCTAAGATGGGCTTAATGTCACTGTAAGCATGAGCATACAATGACATTGGAAACATAAAATGAATTATTGAAGCGGTGTGGGATATTCTTGACAGAAACATTGAAAGAGATTTGAATGTCCTTCAAGACGCCCGGAGTACTATTCCTACAAACTATTTAAAGAAATTAGGGAAAGCTGCTGAACAGAGCTATGAGAGAAAGTAAAGAGAGGTTGTTTTGGTCATATGGACTTTCAAGTTAGTTCCAAGTGTACAGACTGCACAGTTTTTGCCATGTTTCCATGTAAATGCAGCAAGAAATTGCCACACTTATTTCCCATTTTCCTAACAAAATATAAAGAAACGTGGGGTGACTCATGACTTTGTACAGTACAGTACACCCAGGACTTTAATTACTGGTTAGTACTACATGGATATTGGTGTATATTAAGCAGTACTTTAAGTCCCTTTGTACAGGGAGTTTTGAACATAGTCTTGCTTTGTCAGAACGTATGCCTTCACATGTTTTGTGCTTCATTTGAAATGGTACTTGATGAACAGCAGTTTAAAATGTATCCTGACCTGTAGTAACCTGGTACAATTGGCTTTAATATAGATTTTCTCTTTGATGTACAATAATTCATTCTAAAACTAGAATTCAGCTCAAGCACACTATAATTATGTGCATCCATTTCCTGCTTCACTGTTCTTTTTGTGTGTGTGTGTGTGTGTGTTTTTATTTCTGTACTGTTGTGGCTATATGATCAAATATGTGAATAAACTTCAGTATTTACCTTCATGGACTTACTGTCTTCCACTAAATCGCGTTCAGCTGTACTAACGACCAGACAGCGGAGATTACAGCAGCAGTGCACGGAGGCAAGCAGACTTTGAGTCTCACGTGCCTTGCAGCAAAATTCCACCCGGCAACTATACACTGTACCATGGCAACAGCCCTGCTATTGGTCCCCGGTGCGTTTTCAAATGACCAATGGGATGGCCAGCCGCGGGTGATGCTTGTTGCTAGGTAAACATGATGCAGAGGAAAGATAGAGGAGCAGAATTACCATGCTGCTACTGCAGGGTGCTTTAAGCAAGGAATGGAAGAGCACTTTACAGTCGGAGATACCCTTCTCTTTCTCAGCACTTGGCGGTGCCATAGAGACAAAGAGAAGATGAAGCAGGAATGACACAGTCAGAAAAGAAATAAATATTAGACTGGCGAGGATGGCAGTGCCATAGGTAGAGCTTCCTTAAGAAAAATGTAAAACAGTGACATTTCCAGGGTGTGTGTGTGTGTGTGTGCGTCAAACCGAATATTACTGATTTAATGAACATGTGCATTTCCATAGGAGGGAAAAAGCTTCCTCAGTACAACTGGCAAATGTGGTTAAGACATGCTAACAGATTAATGTTAATGAATACAGTACCACAGTAAAATACATCGGGCTTTAGCAAAAACTATTTAGTGACATTACTATAAGACCAGAGCAGATCAGGATGCACGGTATATTGCATAGATGACAGTGATGCACATATGAACCTCCTTTGTAGCAAAGCAGCTGTGATGTACTTCAAGCGCTCAGTTCAGTTGTTAATACCTGAAACCTCAAATAGAGCCAGACCAAAAGCTACTGAACTTTCTGTTTCAACTGTACAACCTGAACTGCACATGACCTCATTATTTTTCTGCCAAACAGTCAACCCCTCTATATATCCAGTCATCAGCAGCATCAGAATACTTTATTAACCACATAGGGTTCCACCTAGTTCAGTGCTGAGAAGTTGCTGTATGACATGCCTTCTAACAGCATCCTCATTTAGGGAACGCACGTTAGAAATGTTAGGGAAAAAGAAACTGCTAATTGGCTATTGTTTTAATAACAACTATTAGTTATTAATAATAACAACTAATAAATAAGCCACCCACTAAAGATACGTCTACATGTGTAAACCAATAACTGCTGAAAAGATGGCAGCCCCCACAAAAGTGTCGTCCATGTTCCACTTTTGGAGCCAGAGTCGGCGCAGTATCGACTTGAGGTGGAGTTGCATTGTCGAACTCCCGCCCACACACCCGCTGGACTTGCACGCCAATACGCCCCCCCCCCAAAAAAAAACTTTTTACGTAGCCTGGCTGCTCCAGTTTTGAGGATATTTGCTGAAGGGGTTTCCATGACTGGCAGATCGGGAAATTAGAGTAAATACAAGCACGCCGCCATAATTAAAAAGACATCTTAATTTGTTCGTCACTCTGTAGTTCCTGTTGATAATTCTTTAGCTAGATCAGCCATTAGCATGTTGATCATATGTTTGAATAATTGGGCACTCCTTAGGTTTTGTTGTCCTATTTTAGACGAGAGATGACAAAACACGTCACAGAGGTTACTGTTAATATCAGAATTATCTGGAACTGAAATGCTCTCCTCTGAGATTTGAGACGTAACCTTGGTGAAGATATAAAACTGAATATTTAAACAGAGAACTCTCCAGCTGGGCAACATGGAAACTTTAAATAAAATGTTAGATTGAAAACACAGCAGCAAGAGGTTTCATACAAGTGTCATTTGTTCTATTCATTTAATAACTGGATCCAGAGTCCACAATATTATTAACAATTATCCTGGAGAAAAACCAATGAGGGAGACCATCAGGACCAAGCTGTGTCTCCTGGCTCCAGAGAGGTTTGGAGAAATGGCCTCCCTTTCTTCCATCACAGCTGTCACTGTGCCAGATGTTCTGTTGACTCACTGAGAGACATCACTGCAGAAACCTCACTGAAGCTCACTGAAAGGATCGGAATTATTCTATGCTCCAATATAATGGCACCAGTTACATGGTTGATTAATCCCTGTGACGTTTTGTCAAAGCTGCACCTCCTCTCACTGTCCCTATTTCATCTGCTATCCCCAAACAAATATACGCGAGTTTCTCTGTGACTGCAGCAGCCAAAGTCATGACATCACGATGACGTCGCACCCCAATTTTACAGTAACACATTAAATCAAATTTATGAGAAAAGGAGACCCCCTGAACAAAAATCAGCGCGATGAGAACTAAAATTCATTTCTCTGGAGAACTTTGTTTCTAACATTTATAACTTGGAGTTTGTATTTTGCCCAAGAACACTTGAATAGTCCGAGTTCGAACCACTAACCTGATTAGTAGATGGCCTGCTCTACCTCCTGAGCTACAGCCATTATCGCCATCAGTGGTTCAAACACACAGACACATAATAAACCGTCAGACATTCACTCCAACATACATTCAAATAGTCCAAAACTATGGCTGGAAACAAGAGAGGAACATTAAGGGAAGGTTAACCTAGAAAAGCAGTTGTTTCAAACAAATCTCAAAGTCTGCAGACCTGATTGGCTGAGGAAGGCTGTTCCACACTTTAGGTACCAAAAGCTCAAAAGAACGATCACCTCTGTGAAATGAGAGTGAGGGAGTGAGTTGACTGGTTAGAAGATCGGTGAGGCTGGCTGCAGTGAGAAGGTCACAGGAACTCTGTTACATGTGCGGGGGCACATATTAGAGCCATATTTATTAATAACAGGATTTTAAAGTAGATTCTAAAGTGAAGGGATGCAAGAATGGGTGACCAGCTGAAGAAGTCAGCTAAGCGACGAAATGTTTCTCCCACTGGAAACGTTTAGTCCAGATGAACAGAATCAACTTTTTGGGATATCCTTATTTGGATGATTGGGCATGCATTAAGACAAAAAAAAACTTATTACAACTTATTAAAATACTATCACAGTACTTAAGTTATGATATGTGTTGCAAATTTAAACCCTTTGCTATCGCTGAGTATCGGAATAACATATATTTGAGTGGCTGTAGCTCAGGAGGTAGAGCAGGTCCTCTACTAACTGGTTGGCTGCTCCAAGTCTGCATGCTAAATATCCTTGGGCAAGATATAACCCCAAGTTGCTCTCTGATGCATCCACTGGAGTATAAACGTGTGTGAATGGTAGACAGAAGGCACTTCTACTGATAAAAGTGCTTATATGAACGGGTGACTGAGGCATGTTGTATAAAGGATTCCAGGAGAGAATCAGAATCAGAATAGTTTAATCATCTCTAAGGAAAAGGAAAAGACTAATAAAGACGTTACATAAGAATCAGTTCATTTAATACCTTTTCTTCAATGGATCATACAACGTTTTTAGCAGTACTATAACTCAGCTCTACGACTCACTTCTGACAGCTGTGTCTGTGAGAAGAAACATTTACACAGCGTCAGTACCTGGGTCCCAGTAACGTGACAAAGAAAGACCAGAAACAAAACAAGCCACAATTGTCAACACCGTCAAACACAGGTGTTTGCACATAAAGTAGATGATGGATTGTGTCGCTCACTCTTTGTAAGAGCCAAAATGAATATATGTTTGTTTATTTGTAATGGTGGCACAGGTGTTCCAACTTTTCCTGCACCCAGGTGATTTCATGGGGTGTAAGTTATTTACGTGACGGCGGATTTGTGCACGTGTGGGTTTTGAGTGGGACAAACTTTAGTGTTGACTGTCGTCATTATAGTACGTCATTATTACAGAAAGTCAGTCAATAAACACGCTATTTTGTTTTGTTTGGAAACAAAAGTTTTGTTGTTTTGTTTTAAACAAATACGCAAAATGCAAGTAAGACTCAGCATGGATTATTGGAGACGCGTCACGGAGCAACAACCACCTCAGCTCGCCGCGGCTTTGTTTGTGGATGGAAGTCGCAACAGTCTTAATTGGGAGGTAGCTTTGCAGGGCTAAATGTGTCTGTTGGTGGTTGGTTTTTCAACTGAGGTGAATCAAGATTAGCATTCGTGTCCTACGCAACATTATCTCAGGATGGAGGTGCTTGAAATGAGCTCTCTTACTAAAGGTATTCCCAGACTACTTTACTTATAATATCACACTCCTTGCCAATCTCATGTCATATCCATGTACTTTGTCCCATCCTTGCCAAAAGAAAAAAACAAATAAGTCAAAGTATTTGATTTTAATGTGGACAGTGCTTTTCTGATTTCTTTCCCTGATGCCATCACTTTTTTTAAACTGTGCAGCACCAATGATAAATGTGATATTAAAAAATGTTACAACAAAAGATGTTCATGTATTTTTAAACTATTACAAATGTATTAGTTTCTTGGATATTTAAAATATCCAGAAAACAGATTAATTGACACTAATCACTTTTCTTGCGCTGATCTGAAGTCAGGTTGCAGGGACCCCAGTCTAAGCAGGGGAGCCTCCCTCCTGCCCACTACCTCCTCCAGCTTGTCCAAAGAAACGTTGAGGGGTTCCAGGCAATCTGATATAATCTGTCCAGCGTGTCTTGGGCGTACACCAGGGCCTTCACCCAATAGAACACCTTGATATGGGGGGGCATTCCTTACACAGCACAAGATCACCAGGCAAGACCCCAGGCAAGACCCCAGGCAAGACCCCAGGTGCCTCTGTGCTGCCTTTCAGTCCAGCCACTGGTAGGATTTCTGGATGTCAGCCACTTCCTCTATCTGCTGGTGGTACATACCGTGCAAGGGCTTGTCCTTCCATGATGGTTCCTCCTCTTCCTTCCTCGGGTTTCTGCTGCCTGAGGTATTCACTGAGCACGCGGTCAGTCATCTTCCTGATTACTCGCGGATGTTCGTTGTCTGACAGGAGCCTCCATGTGGTTCTGAGGCAGGTTAATGACCGGTCCCTTCTGGGGGTCCTTTGGGATCAGGACTGTCCAGCAGGTGGTTCATTTGTGCTGCCAAATGCTCATGGAGTGCAGTCAGTTTCTTCAGCCAGTAGGCGTGAACCATGTCAGGGCCTGGTGCTGTCCAACTCTTCATACTAGAGACCGATTCTTGGATGTCTGCCACAGTGATGGTTGCTGGTCCCTGTGCAGGGAGGTTGTTGTGATGTGCTCTTAGATCCACCAGCCATTGAGCATTGCTGTTATGTGTTGTGTCCTTCTCCCATATGCTCTTCCAGTATTGCTCCGTCTCCAGCCTTGGTGGGGCAGCTCTCATATTGTTCCTCTGACAAGCCAACAACTCATCTTTTCAGATAGAAGATTTTTTACTCAGGATTCTCTCATTACCACACACGCAAAAGGATCTTCATCTTAATCAAAGGGAATTAATGGTCTCCCTTTGTCATTTACCATATTGGTAATGAAAATTATTTTTGAATCATGCTGCCATTAAATAAGGATAGAAGTCCATTAAACTGTTTTATAATAATACTTTATCAAAATATTACATTTCGTATGACAAAAATTGCTATTTTGAACTTCCTGCGACAGTCTTCGTGAGAATGACCCATGCCTGGAGAGATCAGGAGAGTGGTACAACCGTCATCTGTCAATTACAGTGGAGGCTCCGTCAGGGTTTGGGCTTGCATTTCAGTCAGTGATGTTGGGGATCTTGTGAAAATTGATGGGTTTTATGAATGCAGATCCACCATGCACCTGGAAAGGATCTGGCTGGCAACAGCTCCATTTTTTTCAGCATGACAATGATCTCAAATACACTGCCAATGCAAGAAAAGGAAGGAACACTATCAATCATGGATTTGTCTCCCCAGAGCCGGGCTCTAAACATTCCTGAAGTGTGGGATCATCTTGCCAGAGAACAGAGCAAAAGGCAGAAACATCCAAACTAGAGCTTTGAATGTCCTTTTAAAAGACTAATGTAGCATTTGTATAGACTAAAATAAATTACAGAAAGCTTCTGAAAAGAGTTCAGGCTGTGTTCAAGCATAAAAGTACAAATACTGACTTTTCAACCTTTTAATCGAATTGTACGAACTATGTTTGTACTCTGACAAATTGACATCCAGAAAACAAATAAACTGCGACTGTGCGGCATTATGAACGATGCACGCTGTTCAAAAATTCATGAGAACATCAATAAAAGTTAAAATCTTTTTAAAAAAAAATTAAAAATCCATCCACGTTATTCTGCTTATCTGAAATTGGGTCGCAATGGTGGCAGTCCAGCAGGGAAGTCCAGACCTCCCTCTCACCAACTCCCCTAGCCTATCCAGGCCAGCAGACAGATATAACCTCTCCAGACTGGGTCTACGCCGGGCCTCCTCCTGGTAGGACATGCTTGACTGGAACATCTTACACAGGAGGTGACTGTCTCAGTTGTGTCCCTTCAACAGTGGCTCCACTCTGGGCCCCTCCAGAATGACTCCTTACCCTAACGCTCTCTCCAACAGTGCTACATTTGGTGACAGATGGTTGCATAGCATCACGACCGGCATTGGATATAAATTAATATGTAAAACAATCAGATTAAATGACCAGTACCTCTGGTACCAACTAGCAAAGGCGGAGGGTTGGGGTGGATGGGGGTGGAAATGGCCACCTGATGCTGAATCCTGGCCACCCTATTGGCCACACCAAGCACCGCATGACAGCCATCTGCATTTGTTTTTTCTGAAACCATCCCTGCATTGGTACAGCACCTCCAGACACTTTAGCTGCACGCACATTGGAGTGGTCAGAAGGTGTGTCCCAATTTAGGGATTGCACACTATAACGTACCAGGTCAATCTAAGTAGGCCAGGTCCTTTGAAGGCTGCAACTGTATCAGTTAATTGCAACCATAACACTAGTGAAATTTCGCCTTCATTGCTTGACAGAAATGAAGGCGAAAATATAAATTAAAAACAAATTTGTTATACTTTCACTGCCATGTTTCGCTGGTATATGATGTATTGTGAGGCTGAGAGACCACGGGACTGCTGCAACAGTAATTTTATCATTAGCCGATGAGCAACAGTACAGCTAATGTAGTTCAGGAGACTAGTGTTGATCACACTTTCAAGGTGGAAAATAAGTATTTAGTCAATAACAAAAGTTCATCTCAATACTTTGTTAAATAGTCTTTGTTGGCAATGACAGAGGTCAAAGGTTTTCTGTGGGTCTTCACAAGGTTTGCACTGTTGCTGGTATTTTGGCCCATTCCTCCATCCAGCAGCAGTGATGTTGTGGGGCTGTCGCTGGGCAGCACGGACCTTCAACTCCCTCCACAGATCTTCTATGGGGCTGAGATCTGGAGACTGGCCAGGTCGCTCCAGGACCTTGACATGCTTCTTATGAAGCCACTTCGTTACCCGGGCGGTGTGTTTGGGATCGTTATCATGCTGGAAGACTCGTTTCATCTTCAGTGGCCTTGCTGATGGAAGGTCTTCACTCTGTATCTGACGACACATGGCCCCATTCATCCTTTACACGGATCAGTCGTCCTGGTCCCTTTGCAGGAAAAGGTTTCCACCCCCATGCTCCACAGTAGGTGTGGTGGTTCTTTGGATGCAGCTCAGCATTCTTTCTGCTCCAAACACGACAAGGAGAGTTTTTCTATTTTGGCTTCATGTGCCCATATGACATCCTCCCAGTCCTCTTCTGGACCATCCAAACGCTCTGCAGCAAACTTCAGACGGGCCTGGACGTGTCCTGGCTTAAGCAGGGGGACTCCTCTGGCACTGCAGGATTTGAGTCCCCGGTGGCGTAGCGTGTTACTCGTGGTAGCCTTTGTTACTTTGGTAACTAGTTTGGAGTGTGACTGTTTGAGGTTGTGGAC